>SNQJ01S0149691.1:3516-14876 GCA_010110895.2 Picea sitchensis | reverse complement strand
TTTAATTAAAAAAATAAACTTCTTGCAATATAATGCTTTATTTAATATATATATATTAATTTTTTTTATACGATGTTTCCCCCGACATTTCCATTTTTTGAGGGCCTAATTCGTATCATCTCAGTTTCAGAAACTCATAATCGTTTCCCCGTTTCGTGCAACTTAGCTTGAAAGTGATGATGCTAGTGAGAGGAATTTTGTTCTATGCCTAAACCTTGTAAGCCTTGTTGGAACCATTGTAAGGGGTCTTGTAGCCACTTTTGAGTGAGAGGCATTGCTTTGCCTAGGCCTGTTTTGGCAACATTGTAAATGGGTCTTGTAGCCATTGTTGAGTGAGAGGCATTGTTTTTCCTAGGCTTGTTTGGAAATAATTGTAAACTTGTCCATGAGTGTTTCATAAACTCTTGGAAAATATGGTATTGCTTTGAAAAATTGTAATCCATGTACTGTTAGCTATAGATTTACATTGATGCAAGTGTTGGCATCAACATCCTCATTCCGAAGTACAAAGGTGAAGGAGAAGAAATGTGTGGTATTCCAGAGACATTTGTTATGCAGATCAAAGAATCAGCTATAGATTTGCATTGGTGCAAGTGTCGACATTGACATCCTCATTTTGAGGTACAAAGGTGAAGGAAAACAAGGGTGTGACCTTCCATAGACATTTTTTATGCAGATCGAGCAGTGGGGAAGTGCATCATGGAGTGTAAGATTCTTCCTAGAAGCTGGTTGAGGATATTCACATTACATTTCCTCTCTATACTTTTGGAGGACCAAAAGTGATTTTTGTGGGGAGGTTTGATCCAGGAGGATCTCCACATGGAAAATTCCTACTTTGCACACCATGGGATAAATCATTAAAAAGTTTGATAATAGGTAGAAAAGAATAATTAATTCTCATGAATGAATTAATTAAATTTAAAAAATGATTAATACTTAAAATGAGTACGCGAAACTCATGTATTAGTCATGCACTTTTGAAAAATGATTAATGCTTGAAGTGAGTTTGAGAATATCACATATTATTCAAAAATGGGAAATTAGTTTTATGTGAGAATCCAAGTCACAAATTAGTTTCCTAATTTGAATGGGAAATTAGTTTTATGTGAGAATCCAAATCACAAATTAGTTTCCTAATTTTAAGGGGAAATTGGTTTCCTAGTCTCAAGGAGGAAGTTAAGGGTCTCATGAGTTGGTTTGGACTCTTACTCACGTTATTACACGTGGTTTTCTATTCTCAAGGAGGAAATTAAGGGTCTTCCAAGTTGGTTGAGAAGCTTTCTCATTTTTGTCCTTGAGTAGTTATTAAATCCTAAATTTGTGGATCTTGTCTCCTTGAGTTATGGAGTTAAGGAAATACTATATAAAATCCTTATGAAAACTCTATGAAAGGAAATTGTGGAGGAATCCTTTAGGGATCATCCCTTGATGGAGAGAGAGCTTAAATGTAGTCCTTCTGGTGTCTGAAGAAATGTCACTTATGTGAAATCCTTGGAGCATGTGCCACATTTTGTGAGAATATTTCAGCCCTTTCAAAGGGAGGATAATCAAGTGATTTGTATTCCAAGTAGATCCAGAGATGTAGCCAGGATGGTCTGATCAACTCCTTTAACAACTCGATGAACTCTTGCCTCATGTGTTGATATTTTGTCTCATGTTTTCTTATACATGTTTTTGTTTCTACAATTATGATTGTTAAATGCATTGAGTAATGGATCATGGGACTAACAACACATTCACCAAGTTATATTCAATTTGAATTCAGGTCTTCATAAATACATCTTTTCACCTTTAATGCAATCAATTTCAATAGATTTGAATTGTAAATCTGACCTTTATTAAGTGGCATAGAACCAAAACAAGATTGGTATCAGTGTCACCCTGGTTTCAGATCACAAACATTGTCATTTTTAGGTAAAGGGAGGAAATGTTGTTGGTGAATGGATGTTCTTGTTATTGGACTATTGATCACATTTATGCTTGGGCTGCCACATTATTTTCTACTAGTATAGCTCTATTGTTTCAAGGTTGTTACACATTTTCTATGGATTTTTTAGGTGTTTAGAGAAGGGTTATGTGAGAGGCTTCCAACCTTCTATATCTATTGATGTAACCATAATTGTTGATGAAGATAAAGGGTGTTATTAATTCATGTTTTGGTGATTGTTTGTATGTCTCTTTACTTTGATGGTTATACCATATGCTAGTTGATTTTGAGTTGGACATGAAATGGCACCGTTGAGATATTTTCATTAGTTCTATGAATCATTATGGTTGATTGGATTGGTGATGTTCATGTATGACATAACTTGCTGATCTTCCTTGCATTATAAGCATCTTCATCAAGTTATGTTTTGACTCCAATTTCCTAAAGGACAAGGCACTAGGTTTTGATGAAGATATGCAGAATAAACTGAATTCTCTTCAAACCAAAATGGATGAATAAGAGATTAGTCCTACACTTGAGGAAAAGGAAAAAGAATCGGTAATAAAGTTACATAGATCCTACAAAAAAGAGAAAGAGCATTATATATTAGCATCCTACATTCTCTTGTTCAAGGTGGGTAATAGAAATACCACATTGATTAACAAGAAAGATTGAGCAAGGAAATTGAAGAATAATATAAAGGAAATTACATTGGAAAATGGGGAACAAGTATCTGGTTTTCAAGAGAAACATGAGGAATCCCACTACCTTTTCAAATGAATATATATTAAGAGGATTCCCACTATTTAATTGAGGTTTCTAAAATAATTATTGATGACTAGAAGCATAGGGGAGGAAACAAAAAATGTGATTTGGGGACTAGATGTGGAGAATCTATCTGGACTAGGTAGTTTTTCAATTTGATTTTACCAAGAATGTTGGCATATAATCAATACTAATCTCAAATACACGAAAAAAAAGTCTCATATCAAGGAAAAATTAGGTGGTGGGGTTAATTCCTCCTTCCTAGCTTTGATCCCCCAAAAAGAATCCCACGTCTTTCTCTTGTTTTCACCCAAAATCTCTATGTAATGATTCTTATAATACTCTGATTAAAATTATGGGGAATATGATTAGATTCATTATACCAAATATCATCTTAGAAAATCAAGAGAGACTAGTTTAATAGTGAAAAATTGTAAACAATATTATATTGTTCCAAGTGCCAATCCTCTCGAGTTGAACCAACAATAAGTGGGGCCTCATCATGAAAATTTATATGGAAAATGATTTTGATAGAGTGCATCATGGTTCTCTATTCGACATCCTCAAAAAACTCGGCTTTTCTCCCCAATTTATCAAATGGATAAAGGCTTGCAATGGATTCCCATGGAATGATTCACTAGTAAATGGATGGTCAACCTCCTTTTTCGAAATTCAAAGAGGATAGTGCCAAGTTTTCTTGATTTCCTCTATGCTCTATATTTTGATGGTTGAGTGGTTGGTATAGATTTTAGAGAATGAAAAAGCTACTAGAAATTTAATGGGTATCTCCATTGCTAGAGGAGTAAGATTGATCAAAACCTAGTGCCTTGTGTTGTTTTAGATGATTTTGATCAAGGTTTCCAGGGAAAAATCTGTGTCGAGCGATAGGCAGTTCCCATCATAGAAACCTTGAAAATTCATGGTCGAAACTGGCCAACTCCATGGCCTGAACTATCAAGGAAGTCGATGCTCCAACATAAACCTTAATGAAAAAGAGGCGAAGACGGGCGGGGACAAAGAATAACTGTCAAGATCAAACAAATGTATAGATAAGGCAGGGAATAATATGACCACCCTACAATATGAAACAAAAGTTGTGCCTAGAATTAGCCTTTGCAATATTGACATTGACATAAGTAATGAAAATAATTCTATCTTTGAGGATTTATATTCACCATATGAAGGAAGAAGTGATACTTTTTTTGTCTATCAGATCCCATTGTTGTTAAAAATATGAATATTGAGATGAAAAGGTGATTCATACCGATTCAGGTGGCATTATTGCTCCTCTGATCAAATCTCTTGTTGGCTTTGTCTCTTTGGTATCCAAGTGGTGCAGGGACGGGTTCTCCATGCGGAGGGGGTTGGACTCTCCAGGTGGAGGGTTTTGTGAGTGCATGATCGAGCTCTCCAAGTGGCATAGGGGTTGGGCTCTGAGGGTTTTGTGTCTACAGAGCAGGATTTGGGCCACTCTTTACGAGGAGGGTTTTTGTTTGGAGGAATAATTTGTTTTTGTTGTTGTTTGTTTTATTTTGTGATATATAATATATAATTATATTAATTATATTCTATATAATTAATATATTTATTTATTATATAACTAATATATTTATATATTATATAATATATTAATTATATAATACATAATTAATATGTTATATAATTAAAAATGTTAGTGATTACCCATTGAAAAATGTTTGTCCTTCCCTCTACTCCTATACAATGAGGTGATATTGACCCCTAACCATTTAACACTTAATCCCTATATTAATCATTACCCCTACATAATTACTATATTATAGCTCTATTACACTGCAAACCCCTAATATAGCTCTATTAATCGGGCCCTATGATGACGACAACGATGATAATATGATTATGATCGTGACAATGGAAATGACAATGATGATGACAATGACGATGAGGACGATGATGATGATGCCAATGATGACGATATGATGATGATCCTGACCATGGAAATGACGATGACGACTGCGACAATGATGATGATGACCATGACAATGATGACAATGATGATGACTATGACATTAACGATGATGATGATGATGATGATGATGATGATGATGATGACCATGACCATGACGACGACGATGACGATGATGATGACAACTTCGACAATGATGATGATGATATTGATGATGATGGGCATGAAGACGACGATGATGACGATGACGATGATGATGAAGGGTTTCCTCCCCTTTATTTGTTATATTTTAGATTGGTTAATCCACTGTATGTAATTTTAAATTCTAGACTTTGTAATATAATCGAAAGTGGATATACATCTAAACTATTATTTTCAATCATTTACTTTATCTATTTATTTCCTTCTATTTACCTTACATCTCCTTATCCATATCTAGTTCCTTAAATAGGTCTTATATGATGTATTCTTAGTCATCTTAGGTTTCTTTCTAAGGTTGTTAATCTTGATTTTCCACCTCTTTTTCCCTTCAACTTAAACTTCTTATCCTTGTTTTTCATCTCCTTGTATGCTTTATGAATTTTTGTTATTTTTACCCATAATAAAAAATAATTAGTTGTGGGATTGCATAAACCAATGGAATTGTACAAACTGTTGGCGCACGATTATAAGGCCCCAGGTTCAGTTTATTCTACTAGCAAACCTTGTAGACACCGACCCTTTCAGATTCACCTGCATGCAAGTGAAGTCTCACCTGAGGCATATATTGGGGCTATAAGAACCAAGTTTCTGCAGGAACGAGGAGATGGGAGGTGATCATCATAATCATTCCTACTTATCTATCCTGTGCGAAATATCATGTGTCTCTGTTCCTTTAGTTAATTGGTAAATTCAATTATACATCACCATTATATTACAGATCACAACATAAACTATTCACTGTAAGATTCATAATTATTGCGCATCAATTATCTAGCACACAGATCTAGATATAGATATGCATAAATAGAACATCCATGAACAATCACATGAAAATAGATGTAGACATAGACTTTAACATGGTTCACCCACACTTTGGGCTACGTTCACAACGACTGGATTCTTTATTTTTATTTGTGCAATTCATATCAGACTTGTGCATTGCGCTTACAATAGATATGTCATGATATCTTTCTCCATCCCGCCTAGCCGCTCTGTAGTGCAAGCCTCTCTCTGCAATACTCTCCCTAAACCTTCGGACATAAACTCTCTTTCTTATTCTTAGGCTATTCTCTCAATCTCTTTGCAACAACATCAATAACCTATTCTACCTGACCCATTACATATTTATATATAGAATTTAGGGCTCAAAACCCTATTCACTTATCCCCCAAAACCCTATGACGACTCATGATTACACTCAATGTTTGGGCGTGCTTTTTCTATCTTTTCACCTGCATGTTGTTTTTCCTTGTTGTTCGTCTGCTCCTTTATCTTCTTCTTTTTCACGTGTCCTCATTCTTTGTTTTTTGAACTATCTGTCCAACATGCCCCCAACACTCACCTATGGCTCGTCCTGAGCCACTCAATCTTGTTGTGTCATGCCCCTCCATGTTTCCATGAACTTTTGGGAGGTTTCCTTTGTTGTAGCGACTTCTTTCTTGACTTCTACTTCTTGTTACAAAATATCCTCTACGACCTATGGAGTCAGGGTCATAAGTTTATCCTTGTTGTCATGCACTGCTTGCTTTACCTTTTCCTGCACAACTACTAATTCCCCTATTACTCTTAGTGATTCATCCTGTAGCGATAATAATCATTGTTGGAGAATCTTATGTCAGTAACATATCTTTTCTATTTCATTATATGATTGCGTTTGTGCCAAGATGGCCTTTGCCAAAGCCCTCTGTTCTTTTTCCTGCACATCCCTCAATCTAGCTTCCATAACCTTCATTTATGGATCCTCCATTAGGTTTTTACAGATCTACGTGCTTTCCTCACATAGCTTTGTGCATTCCTCCTCCATTCTCTTATTACTTGCTACTACAATCATAACAATTATTTCTCTTTCTTCCTTTTCCTATGGTGGTGTTCCTGGCCTGGCGTGTGATTCCAAGTCTTCAATCCTAGTACATAATCCTTTAATGACTTCCCTGATTTTTGAGACTTGTTCTCCAAGTGTAGCTTCTACCACCATTGGCATTTCTGGAATATCCTTATAGATTTTTTGGATGGCCTTTTGTATTCGCTTTGCCTGCTGCTCAGCCTCATCCTTCTCCTTCAATATTCTCTTGGACTTTTCCTCATCTTCACTCTTCTCCTTCAACATCCTGTCAACATTTTCCTCAACTGTGGTCTTCTCCTCTACAACAGTTGTATACTCCTTTTGAAGTTTTTTTTTCTCCGCGGCCACATTTTCCAACTCACTTGATGTTGATTTTGATGTTGATTTTGCGCAAAATTGCATCTCCTGCACAATGTTGATGTGCAAACCCTGTAGAATTGTTCTGGGCATCTGTGAGATGATTAAGTCCAGTTGAATTAGTCATTGTACCTACTACTGCATCTTGGGTGTAGGAAACCCAATCACATCTGGTGAAATTTTCAACACTCTGCGCCCTATTGCCATCTTTGCAAAGTAAGACGTGGCCCCTGTCTCCCCAGTCGGGCTTGTTGATGGTCCTTCATCGGATTGACGCTATGGTGTTATCCTTACTACTCCCAAGAGCTACTACAATGATGTTAGTTGTTCTTGCACCTGCTAGTGCATCTCTTCTTGTTTTTGCAATGCTTTCTCAACTGCTTCTTCTCTGACATACCTGACTTGATAATCGATTCTGTCAATGTCATCATCTATTAGAGTATCAATGCATGACTCCTTGTGAGATTTATTCTTCTTGCGCACAGGGGTGGTTGGCCATTTTCCCTTGTCTTTCCTCTTCTCTATGACTATTTCCTTAATGTATTTTGCATCTCTGCCCTATTCATCACCCTATCCATTACCTTGTCAATTTCCCTGTCCATCACCCTGTTCTTCTGCATCATGTTCCAGGCACTCCGCTTCTATTCCATCCGCTGGAATCTTCCACTCTGGATCCCAATATTGCATGATCAGGTAGATATATTATTATGTGATATTATACTTCGTCTCGACCCATTCTTCTCTTAGGTCATTCTTTGCCTATACATAGATATGATGTTGGTCTACTCTGAATTGCATAACTGAGGTGTATGCCTCTACCAATTGCGGTGAAATGTGTGGGGTATCCTTGATGCATTTATGAATCATTTCTCCATATAGGAATAACTCCACGTTAGTATCGATATGTCTTCTTTTGTTAGTTGTGTACCAAAATTTCTAATACCTGGCTGCTAAGTAGGGCTTACCTATGAGTCCCAAGAACTACGCATCCTTTGGATCTTCCCATGTTGTGAATGCAATCAGAATAAATAGCCATGGATAATGGAATTCCATGCCTCTATCCCGTGCTTCTGCACAGTCGAGGAGGAATTGGTTCAATAAGTAAGGCGCCCAACTCACCAATACCCCCTCGACACACTTCTCAGCGATGACTATCACTCTCGCTGGCACTTGGTATTTTCTACATTTCCTCAGTAACTTACACACCAATGCATGTGTTTTAATCCTAACTCTTGGGTTGCATATGCTTGGCACATCCAACCCATGCACACGTCTAACTGTATGAAAATTTTCCCTCATTGTCTATAACAAAGTCCTACCATTTTTCTTGTCTACAAACAATGAGTTTGGATCTTGTCCCTGGGTTGGTAAACCTATTTTCCTTAAAATAAGGTTCGTATCTATGGAGATTGGCCTGTCCAACCACAAATACCTTCCATGCACACAAGTTAGAAGTAACTTAACATATGCATTCACCTCGTTGATTTGACCAAATGTGGGATGTAGAACAAGTTTAGGATGCCTGATCGCTCCAATCCTCTGGCCCATGATTTTGGCACTGGTATGATTTGGTTCATTGTTGGATCTGTCTTCAATTCCAAGTAATGGAATGACACAAGTCCAGGGAACTCCACTGTGTCTGTAATGTCATGGTCCACATATCTGAGTTGCGACACCTTGCCTAACATGTCTTCATCCACGATGACTCTGTCTAGAATGTCGAGCATCACCAATTCGTAGTAGGGAGTATTTTGCAATGTCACTTGTGGGGCATCATATTTCCTTCATGGAATGTAGTCTCGAGGAAACCTTGGTGCCGACGATGAGGCTCCCAGAGGCTCTTCAACCTCTATTTCTACTTTTTGTGCTCTTGTTTGAGCTTTCTTAGGTACGAGCTATGTTTCTTTTGGTCGTACTATTTTTGTAAACTTGTTACCAGTGACATTGCTTTGGCTCTAGGGTTTTTCTCAGCTCTACAATATAGTTCTTGGCTCTCTCTTACTCACATGTAATTCTAAGTAACAATAACCAATGCTTGTTGACCCTTCACGACATTTGTGCCCCTTCGCCAATTTTCCATGTCCCTTCATGCCTAAATTAACTGTCTCATCCGCTAGTGGTGTGATGAATGCTTTATTTAATGTTTCTTTATTACCATATCTTTCATTGGATTTGTACCTCATACGACTAGTCTGTCACGATTCCTGGCGACTGTTTCCATTTGTGGCTATACATCATCTTTATAACTTGCCATTAATTCTCTTTAACCATCATTTCCACCCTTTTAATGCCTTTAATAGTTGTTACGGTCGTGTTCCACACATTTCGTTTGTGCACACCTAACTGTCTCTATGTTGTTTCTTTTATCGATGCAACACTCATTTTTTTTGTGCCCTTACGCTCATTGTAACTTCAATTTTTTTTTTTGTTTTTCCTTTGTTTTTCTTTTTTGTTTTTCTACTTTTTATTTCTTTTTGTCTGTTTCCTACTATAATACACTACTATGGTACATTCTATCTTGTGCAGCTCAGATTATGCGCAGACGATCAACCGTATCTATAGATTTTCAGCCAACTTCCATTCACCATGCCTCCCAAGGCTTCTCCATTCAACGTTTCCAACTACGCAACACTTTCCTCAGTCACCTGCTGAATCACATATGGTCATAGCCAATGCATTCAAAAATTTCCTGGATGTTGCATAAACTTACTGTCGTACATTAACACTAAGTCCCCCACTTGAAACTTTTTATGTTTAATATGTCTATCATCCCATGCCTTTTATCTTTCCTTCTGAACTTGCTGATCGAACCTTGCGACAAATTGATCTTCCTCAAGATATACCAACTGTCACAATATCTCCACAACCATGACAAAGTCCAAAATATTAGTAATCATAGTAATGCGCAGGCCAGGCACAATAAAATCCATCGACATCACTGCTTCTTGGCCATAGACCAACCTAAAAGGTGTATGCCATGTAAAAATTTTGCTCGTAGTCCTGTATGCCCATAATAATGCAGGAAACCTTAAGTCCCAATCATTTCTCCCTACATTGCAGATCTTTGTCAACACATTCTCCATAATTTTATTAAAATATTCTACTGTCCCATCGGCCTGAGGGTGATATGACGTGCTACTCTGTTGATGAATTTGAAATTCCTCAGTCAATGTTGCAATTGTCTTATTCAAGAAGTGTGTTCCTTGATCACTGAGTAAAATACACAGGCATCCAAAGTGTGTAACTACATTCTCAAATAGAAACCTTGCAACAGTCTTCATGGTGCAGTCTATGACTGGTGCTACTTCTACCCGTCTGGTAAAATACTATGTTGCAGTGATTATATACCTAGCTCCTGATATTCTTACTGATGGGTTGATTGGTCCAAAAACATCTATTGCCCATTTATCAAATTCTTGCAATGTAACATGTGGATGTAAAGGAATTTCATCCCTTCTGGATGAATTTACCACCCTTTGACAAACATTGCATGTATGACATTATTCTTTTTCATCCTTATGAAGTGTGGGCCACAAGAGCCCTACGCACAAAATATTCTATGTTGTCACTTTACCTACATAATTCCCTCCTGCAATTCCTTCATGTGCTTCTAAGAGTATCATTGGCCTTTCATGCTCTAACACACATCGTCTCAATATTCCATCTACACCTAACTTGTATAATTTCCTTGTAATTATCTGATAGTTTTCTTCTTTCACCACTAATTATTTCTTATATGCAACTATCATGTCTGACGAGACAATTCTTGTACTTAAAAACTGCACAATGTCTATGAAGTAGTTGTCCACCATTGTAACTACAAATAATTGTGCATCTGAAAATTTGTCATATAGATTGTTGACATCCTCTCTTGATAGTATGCACAATAAGTGATCTGGTCCTATATTCAACTTCCCTGGTTTCACAACAACCTCAAAGTCATATTTCTAGAACCACAACAACCATTTGCATATTCTCCCCCCCAACACTATCTTGTTCACTAAGTATCTTAGCGCATAATGGTCGATATACATATTAAAGTGAGAACCCAATAAATAATGTCTAAACATATGTAGCACATATACCATTGCCAATCCTTCTCATTCTATGGTAGTGTAATTTTTTTATGCTATTGAAAACTTCCTGCTTGCAAAAACAATTGGATGGTCTATGTCTTCTTCTCCTGGCTGAGACAATACTGCACCCAAATCTATGGATGACACATCCACATGAACATGGAACTCCTTTTTCCAATATGGGGAGATCAAAATTGGTGCGTTCACTAATTTATGCTTCAATGTATCTAAGCCCTTCTTGTAACG
>SNQJ01S0149690.1:23373-35911 GCA_010110895.2 Picea sitchensis | reverse complement strand
TTATTTTCAAGTGAAATATTTCAACAATGTTAGAATTTATATAACTATGGCTAACTCCAGAATCAATTAAAATAGCTATGGGATGGTTATCAATATTACCTTCCACTTCGATCATGGGGGATTTATATTCTTCCTTCTTGTTGTCCAAGGCTGCATAAATTCTTGGCATGCTCCCTCCCATGTATTTGACTGTTTCATCCTCTTGAATGTTGTTGACAGTCCTCATTCTTTCTCCTTTGTGAGGGCGTTCCCTATATAAGTGATTTCCCTCACATCCACAACATTGAACAAGTTATTGTCTTGGCCTTTTCCCAAGTGAATATACATTTTTTTTCTCAGTTTGGGGTGCCTGGAATTGTTGATTCACTTGGGAGTTATCTCTAAAAAAGGGTGGCTTAAAACCTTCATGCCTTTGATCCTTTTCTCCCTTTCATCTTGTCATTCCAAGCCCTTCGGAAAACTGGCCTTCCTTTTCTTTGCTCATAAAGGTGCCTCTCTCTCCTTATGGTTACCTCCAAGGTATTGGGATTATCATATTGTATCTTGTCACTATAGAAGGAGGGTAACCCACTTAGAAACTTTTGGATTTTGACTTTCTCATCCTTGATGAAGTAAACATACTTCAACAATTCAAAGAACCACTTCTCATATTCCTCCATTGACATGGTTCCCAATTTGAGTTCAAATGACTCTTTCATCTTTCTTTCATAATAATTCTCAGAAAAATATTTCTCTTGGAAATATCCTTTGAATTTACTCCATGATATCCTCTTCTCATCAAGGTTCTTGGTTTTCTTAAGCTGATCCCACCACATGGATTCATTTCCTTGCAAGTGGTAGGTGGAAATTATAGATTGTACCTGGGATGGGTAATCATGCAGCTATAAATATTTCTTCATTTTCAAAACCCATGCCTCTGCCTCTACCTCTTCTCCTTTCATGTGCTCACCATTGAAAGTAGGTGGATTTATTTTCTTGAGTTCACCTTGCAAGATGTATGCCTCATGACTTCTTCTCTACCTCCGAACATGAGACACACTTGGGCTACTCCCTGGCCATGATCTTGCACGAGTTCTTATATTTTTCCACCTTGGATAATGATGGTGCCTTCTCATGCTTCTAGATTTCCTATCATTTCCATTGTCATCCCTTTTTCTATGGGATCTAGATGTTGATACTTGTCTATCACTAGCTAATTGCTTGGTGTCAGAATCCTTATTAACTTTCTTATGCAACACATTCAAAATTTTAAGTATCTCTTCCTGATCCTTCATAATCCTTTCATTATCATCCTTGTAGCTCTGCACTTCCCTATGCAGACTTCTCATAGAGACAAGCTCTATCCTATCTCTTCTTCCATTTGAATCTATCTTAGCATTCCCCATGCTAAAATGATGACTTATGATCTCTTCCTCATGGATGTAAGATCCTTCAGCATCTTCCATGACTCCATTCCTCATATAATAACTAAACTTTCTTTATGTACATCTAATTCTGCAAGAAATGTGCATATAATAATTATTGTTAGAAACATGCATAGCATAAACCATTTCATCATATAGAATACATGTTATTTATTCATAAATTTATGAAGGCGTATTGCACCAGTTGAAATTTTGATTTTCTTGATGCATTCCTCCTTGAAACATCTTCCCAATGACTATACTCATGCCTCAATATGAATTCTGAGTGAAAAGTTACAACAACTACATGTTGCAATTCCACTCTTTTTATTGCTACAAAAATCTATTTATTAATTTATGAGAAATTCAATTGCCAAAATCAAAATTATGGGTTTACAGATGTCTTCTAATCCTCAATACCTTTCCAACGACTATTTGTTTTCTCAAATCCGAGCTCCAAGCTGAAAGTTATGGTCCAAAGAAGTTTAGGTTGTTTTACTCAATTTACTCATGTATGCTACAGGTGTCTTATTTCTCTTCCTACACATTTTCAGGTACACATAACCAAAATATGACTCCACCACTAGCTTCTATGGGTCATAATATTTCCATTGACTTCTTTTGTGCCCCAAACGGACTTTTGAGCATAGAGTTATGCCCTCTGGAAGTAATATCAGTGCCAACATTTTACCCTCATTGTTTTGGTTGTAACTTTCTCATACGAGCTATGTTTTGAGAACCATTTAGTTCACTAGATAACTCTCTTTAAGTTATTTTATTTGAACTACAGAGACACAATGTACCTTTCTACACTTTGTTCTCTTGGGTTTTGACTTACTAAAAATATTGTTTAGGGCCTCAAAAATGCCTCGCAAGTTAATGACCTTCAAAAATATGAAAACTTTGAAACATTGCACACAAAATTCACTATTTTATTACAATAACAGTTCTTTAAATATCAATCATTGATCTCCAATCATGATACACAAAAACCATTGATATGAACTTGTCGACCATCGATGATTGGTATCATCCTTTGGATGCACAAAACGTTTTTCCAAAGATATCGATCCGACCGTCGGTCATCAGTCTATTTTCCTGGTACCCGATTTTCAAACAAATATTAAAATGACCATCGAAGATATTTGTTGGTGAATGAAAAACTCTCCACTCAATCTTTTTATTCTCTACCACCCACCCATCGGTGATCGACGAGCCCCGATGACTATCGAATGCTTTTCCAAATCGACTGATTTGACCATCGACCACTTTTGTAGGCTGACGTGGCAACTGCTAACGTGGAATGACATGTCATCCTAAGGTGTCAAATTGGGTGACATGGCATGATGTATGTACTTTGATGTGTCATAACACTTGGATGATGATGTCATCATCCTCTCTTCCCCATCGACCATCGACCAATTCTCTTGGACAACTCGGACACCTCGACAACTTCAACCAATGCCAAACCATCGACACATCGACCATCGATGAATTCTCTTGCTTGATTCAAACATTTCACCAAAATAGTCCAACCTCGAACCATTGACACATCAACCATCGACAACTTTTGTTGCTCGTTTGGGACACTTCACTAAATCGGTCGGCGCTCAACCATTGGCCCATTGGCAATTGAAAACACTTTGGTAGATTTGGCCAACCCCTAACTATTGGTCATCGATAGTCAGATATGTTTTAGGGCCGAAGCAAACTTTTTTCCATTTTAGTCGATCTGTCCATCGACCGTCAACGATTTTTCTTGGTGAACTTTAACACTTAGAAATTTTTTGACCTTTCTCTTATTGATCTGTGATCCCTTTAACAATCCATGATTTAATCCTAGCCATTGATATGATCAACCTTTAAAATGGTTGAAACATTATGAGTTTTTAAATTTATCATAGTGAATCCCAACCGTCGATCTCTAGTTCAAAAGAGATCTCAATCGTCGATCCACCAAACTGTATGTAACTCTACATGAGACCATTAAAACTCAATTTTTGACCATTTAGGTGAAATTTCGATCTAGGACTTCACATCTCTACTCCATTAACCTTGTTAAATTGTCTGGAGTCACTCAAACTCGGATTTTTCCCACGAATTTGGGGATTTCTCTCAAAATTCTTTGTTTTTCCCAAATTAGTCATAGACAAAATCTGCTACGACAAACTTTCATGAATTCACATCCATCTTGGCCCATACAATCTTGGTGTTCGAACCAAATCTATGATACCATAATGTAGCATACCCCAGCCCATATGATTGACATTACGGTGTAGAATACTCTTAAAAATGAATTTACTGCTAAGCAAATTAATTCATTTACCATTAGTTGATTTCTTATAGCTTACAACTACGAATTAAAATATATTTAGCTACTCTCTACAACCATAAAATAGGTGCATATACAACATGCCAATAATCAACATGAAATGCAAATAAACAACTCATTATAGAAAAATATAAATCACTTACAAATAAACAAAGTGCATGCACAACAATTAAACACAAAATTTAACATAACAACAACATAAAACACTTATCTTTTCACAGCAGTTGTGCAACCAGCTTCTTGGGACAAATGTTCCACCCAACCATGGACCGTTTGTTCCAAATATCAATAACTAGTCACCCTAGAGTTGAGGCTCGCAATCCACAAAAGAGGGTGGTCTCTCACAGTTCACTAACAACTCATAAATCTCTCAAGCCAACATATATTCTCCTACAACTGCCCCAATTTTTCACCAGATCTCTTCCTCTTCACCTGTCCAACCCAAGGAATGTACCCCTTCATCGATCTCAGTCACCTGGGTGTCCCATTCTTTTATCAAGGTCTCTTTAGCACAAGTATATAGGAATCTCTTAGTTGGGAACTCAAGGGAAATTGTTGCTAGGAAACCTATCAGCAAACTAGAAACAAACACTTGTTGTTTCAGTGCAACTCACCCAGGATTTCACTCTTCAGGCCTGACAACCTAGCTCTTCATTTTTCCATATCCAATTCACTCCAATTACGTTCCAACATGCTCTAGAATTTTCCCTCCATGGTTTCATCAACTTCAAGATCTGTTTCTTTCTCTCCCCTTATTTCTCATACATAAACTTGACTAACTAAAACTTGTTGCCCCAACCCATGAAAATTTACTCTTTTTGTCTTGCCTCTCTTGACTCACACCCTTCCCCAAGATGATTTTACTCAAACTGTATGTGCCCAATAACTTTTGGATGTGACCACTTACACCCACCGTCTTACATGTATTCAATGATTGGCTTTGGGAACACTCAATCAAAAATGGGAAGGTTCATAGAGAAATAAAAAATTTAGGAAAATGGGTTAAATTAATATACATGGGTATTTCCCCCTTGGACCCATCTTGGCCATTATCCTAGACACTCCTCTCTCTTGTGGATTAATTCATCCCCCATCTCTTTTCCATGTCCCCTTAGAAGTTGATATCACATTTTTATTAATAAAACAAGGAAATACAATTTGCATATTACATTGCTTTTGTCATAGCCACACATCATATCTACATAAATATTAACTAAAATGGGGATTATAGTGAGGATGTTACACAATGAGCTCCCATAAATGAGACCAAAAATTTCCCAAAAAATGAGAGTCTCAATCTAATATAATAGATGTAGGAAGTCCAAAATGAACCCATACAGTAGTAAAGAACATATTTGTTGTTTGTTCAGTTGTGACTTGTTTCTTGCATGGCATGAAAATACACATATTGTTGAATATATCCATGACAACATATAGATAATCATGACCTGTCCCGGACATCAAACACAATCCATGGATATACTTTCCCATGGCTGAGAAGGTACTGGAAGTGGTGTATATAACCCCAACTTTATGTTGCTAGGCTTGCTTGCAGCACACATAGCACACCCTTTGATATACTTAGAAATCATTTCATTCATTTGAGGCCAATAAAAATATCTATGTAACTGTACAACTATCTTACCAACCCCAAAATGACCAGAAATGAGAGATGTATGAGCTTCTCTTATTATATTTACTCTTTCATGTCTAGGTATACAAATTTTTCCAAGATGATATAACAAAATTTTGTGCATATAATAATCTGAATGCTGATTTCCAGGAGTTAATACATCATATACATCTCTAAAATCATCATCCTTAGAATATTTTTCTGCATAAATTTCATGAGCTAAAGGATTATACATGAGTATTATGGATGCATTAATCATTGGTCTTGAGAACATATCTACAACCTTGTTATGAATACCATTCTTATACTTTATTAACAATGAAAATGTTGTAAGAAACCCATCCACCAGAAGTGTCATGATTGTTGTATTTTTGTCTATAACTGCAAATATTGTAATGGTCGATGATCTGTATGACTTATAGTCTCCTTTCCCATTAATTAATGATTCCATTTCTTTACACGTTGTACCAATGCATACAATTCCTTATCATGTATTGGATAGTTAATCACAACTTGAGTGAAAGTCTCAGAATGATAACATATACATTTTCCTCGTTGCATAAAGACTACTCCCATGGCATATCCACTTGCATAGGTTTGAATCTCAAATGGATGTTGTAAATATGGCAGAGCCAAAACTAGTGCAGTTCTTGTCTTTTCCTTCAATGTCTCGAATGCTTTCTACTACTTTCCTCCCCATTGAAAGACTTGTTTAACACTTGTTAATGCATGTAGATGAGTTTCTATGTATGAGAAATTAGCAATGAATTTCCTCGAGTATTGTACTACTCCTAAGAAGCTTCGGAATTTTGTGGGAGTAGTTGGCTTGGGCCATTTCACAAGGACTTCTACTTTTGCAAGATCTATTTTTAGTTGACCATTCCCTACAATGTAACACAAATATAAAAGAGAAGTTTTTCCAAATTCAAATTTAGACATTTTTATATATAGCTTCTCCTTCTTAAATATTTCAAATACTTTCTTGACATGCATCATATGATCTTCCCATATTTGACTAAAGATCAATATATCATCTAAATATATGATAACAAAATAATCTATGTAAGGTATGAACACATCATTCATTACCGTCATAAATGTTGTTGGAGCATTGCATAACACAAATGGCATAACTAACCATTCGAACAATCCTTGCTTGGTCTTGAAAGCAGTTTTCCATATGCCACCTTCTGTAATTTTGATCTAACGATAACCATTTCTCAAGTCCATCTTAGTGAAATAAACAACATTCTTTAATTTATCCAATAAGTCATCAATTATGGGAAGATGATAATGGTTTTTTACCATAATCTTGTTCAAGGATCGAAAGTCAATACACATCCTCCACGTGTTATCTTTCTTTCTAACTAATACAATAGGAGAACCACACGGAGATGATATTGGTATGCTAATTCCTTTATTGAGTAACTCCTAAACTTGCTTCTTTATTTATGCATTCTCGATCACTGATGACCTATACATTCCAATATTTGGAAGAGAATCATCCTGCTGCAAATACATTTCATGTTCAACCTCCCTCTTAGGAGGCAACTCAACAGGTTCTTGAAATAACTCATCATAGTTAGATGTGATGTTGGCCAACTCCTATTTATGATCCAGATCACAACCTGATAAAGAATTTGTTATATCTTCTTCTTTTTGTTTCACTATCATTATAACAAAAGATTTACTTGCGCTCACGAGTCTCTTCATTTTCCCTATGATCACTAAAGAAACATTATTCTTGATACGATGAGATCTGATGATAAATTCAACCCTGTCCTTGAAAATATGATATTTATTCTCTTTACAATAGAATATGGCCTTCTTGTCAAATATATATGGAATACCCAAGACAATTCCACAAATGTCAATAGGCACAACATGTAACTCAATCTTCTCAAAGAACTTAGCTATAATTACAAATATGATCTTACACTCTTTTGTCACCTGCAACTTAGCATCTTCACACACCCATCCTAATGGATAAGGATTTTTATGAGGTGTCTTATTCGAACCCATCCTCTTAACAATTTCTTCAGATATTAAGTTAACTTGAGATCCACTATCAAATAAAGTATCTACTTTTGTATGCTTGACTATAACTCTGACATGAAAAATCTCGCTTATTTTCTTTTGATCAGTATCACTTTCCAATTTAGCATATTGAATTGAATAATTGAAATTGATAGTTGATATATCTTTTCTTCCTATTTCCATGATATTATATTCATCCCTGAAATTTAACCCTAGATCCTAATGAATTGATGCAACGGTCTTTTGCTTCCATTTATCCTTAAACTTCTTCGGTCATAATTCTGGATGCAATTTCCAACACTATGATTCCTCATGTCCCTTCTCTTATAGTGGGAACATGTAGTTATTCCCTCAACTTGATTTACTGTAGCTGATTTCTTACTCTTCCATTTACCTTTCAGTTTGTTTTCAAACTTGTATGGATTCTTATCTTCAATCTCATTCTTACCCTTACTAGCCTCAAGATGTGTAGCTTGTACTGAAACTTTATCAATGTTAGTAGGTTAAAGATTAAAATAGTGTGATGAAGATATGAGTGCATGCAACCAATATACTTTATAAGAGTTTCATGGGTATACAATGGAATCCCTAAGGATAATGCCTTCTTTTTTAATTCGTGTATATGCTTGAAAATTTTGGCCTTTACCCTGCCTTAAATGCTTCCATTCTATTATTGTAATTTGTGTATAACCTAGTGGATATAATTGTTTTCTTATAGCCTTACTAAAGTTATTCCAAGTATATATTACTTTACCCTTTTTAAAATGATAAACTTTCATCTTACTCTCCCACGATATTAAGGTTGTGCCACTTAGTCAAAGAGCAACTAGTTGTATCCTTGTAGATTTTTCCACAAAATTTTGAACTCTGCAATATACCTCTATTTGCTTAATCTAGTTGTCCAATTTCTTGACATTCAATTCTCCATCATAGATCGGAAATTGAAACTTGACATCCAATTTTAAGAAAGGCACATTACAATTAGACTTCTTAGAGGACTTATTTTGTTGAAAAGAATGTTCACTTACCTCAGAAGAAGACGATGATGAGGATAGTGAAGGGGACTCTGAAGGTCCACCACCTTTGCCTCCTCCTTCTTCGACATTGACTTTATTACTTTAATTATATTGATCCAATATATTTCATGCACAAAATTTATCAAGTAATAATTGGGTGAGAGAATGGGTAGGTCCCAAAAATAAAATTTATCAAGTAATATTTGGGTGAGAGAGTGAGTAGGTAAAAAAAAAGGATAATCACACTGGAGGCCTTTTTTTAAGGGGAGGTTCCTCGCCCAATTTTCATTGTCTGTTGAGGCCCTATAGAATCATTCCATGTGTTAGTGTAATTAGTTAGAATAATGTGGAATAATGTGGCATATATTTTCCTATTTTTGTCTTGTACTTGAACTCCCTCCATCGCTTTGTTGCACCGCTACCCTTATCCTTTTTACTACACCTCCCTCCACCTCCTTGTTGTACCACTTCCCTTATCTTTACCATTTTCATTGCACCGACTTGTTGCACCACCACCCTTATCCTTTTTACCGCACCTCTCTCCATCACCCTGTTGCATCGCCTCCCTTATCCTTCCCCTTTTCATTGCACCAGCTTGTTCCACAACTACCCTTAACTAGATGCACTTCCATACAAAAAATTGTGTATATATAAAAAGATTCTAACTTATCTAGTGGCACTTCTTTGTGAGGAAATTTGTATGAGCGGTTGTTTAGAATAGATCATATGTCCATTCTTGAAAAATATGCATAAATGGGTCTTTGTAGGCAGAGTTAATGACCCTTCTAGTCTTTATATTCTATCCAACTAAAGAGGAGATGTTGGGCTTCTATCTGAAGAAAAGGATCCAAGCAGGACACCCATTGAACTTCAATAAAATTATACCGAATTTAGAATTGTATCCATATGATCCCTGATGCAGGAGCATCACTCCACGTCATCAAGTGCCAGCCAACCAACACACCCAACACGTGTTCAATGGAAAGGAGAGGCACAACCCTCTCACTTTCAAATTTCAAATTTGAATTTATTGTATTAAATGTTGTACGGCTGGTAGAGCCAAGCCGTGACTTTGAGCATGGTGTAGTTAGAGTCACCTTAATGGATGACATGTTGATGGGGATCTAGATCCGATTCGAATTAGATGGCCTATTCAATGTATTTCATTGTAATTAATGAGAGTTGGTGAGGATGGAGGGAAGAGCTCGAGGAGACCCTCTTTGTAAAAATATTTTCTTTGTATCTAGACTTAGTTTTGAGGGAAGAGAAGAATAGAGAATAGGTTAGAGAAGAGAAAAATCCGTGACTCTATTGCAGTCCGAGATCACATTGTAAAGAGGCATTTCAGATTAATACAATCATAGCAGTTTTTCCAGCATGTTGTTGTTCATGTGTTTTTGAATTCATGAATGAATGTCTTTATGCGTTTATGATATGCTGTAGATGTATGTTTGTACGAATTTACAGGTTACAGACAGAAAATGTTGTCTATTGGGTTCTTTGATTCTAGGTCTGGTTCTTTTTGGCTTCATGCAAGAGGTTGCATGACAGAACACTGCGGGTTTTGTAAGCCCGTGCATAGAGTGCACTTCTGAATTCTGCGGAGTTTAGACAAAGACGTACCAGGAGGGCACACTAGAGGAAGTCATTGACTCAAGGAGGAAGCCTCAAGGTTGTTGAACACCTTGAAGGAAGAACTGTGCAGAGGAGGGAAAAGAGAGGAGAAGCAGAATTGTTGAGAATTATGTAAGACTCTGCCAGGAGGGCATCGAGAAAATGCACAGAATGCATTGAGGAGAACTCTGTTTTGTGTTCGGTAAGAAGACAGAGTCATTGAGGATTTTGTAGAAGATATTCCAAGAGGGAATCAAGGGAGCACAAGGAGTGCACCAAAAATAACTCTCTTTCGAGTTCTGAGATAAGAGAAGTGTCACAACAGGAAACATTCACAGGGTTACTAAATACCCTGTAGATTCTGCAAGGTGTGCATCAAACAGAAGGACACTAGGAGGGCGTGAGGCATTTATTTCCAAGAAACAACCTTGAATCTGAGTTTTTCAAAATCTTAACAGCACAAGGAGTGTGCGAGAGTGGACTTGTTCTAAGTCCATAAGCTCATAAGAGAAAGCGCAAGAAGAGCGCGCACACAGAAAAACTTTCAAGGTTTCTAAGTTGAAAAGATCAGGAGGGGAAGCGTTTCTATAACGTAGATGAGACCCAAGGGAACTAGGCTCACAAGAGAATCATCAAAGGCCAAGTCCTTCAAGCGTCGAAAATCTTCCAAGGGAAAGAAAGAAGTGCAAGCCTAGGAGGGAGATATAGCTTCCATTGGATTGACACTGGGAGGAAAGCTCTAGATCGTTGAATCTACATCCAAATAGTAGGAGGAGGTCACACAGGAGAGTATCTGAAATGGATGGTGGATACACTTTGGGGAGAAGTGTCAATTTACCATGAGTCATTGGATGCAGAAAAGGTGCACGGGGTTTAAGCCTCGTAACAACAGAAGGAAGAGAACTCGTCAAGTCCTGAAAGAATCAGGATCGTCCATTCTGGAGGACAGGTGGCAGAGATCTGGATCATCTTGCAAATTCAGATATCGCGAGCGGGGAGGCAGATTTTTTGCGCTACAAACCCCCAAGTCTCGATATCGCGATTCGATCTGAACTGTCAATCGAGGAGGAAGGAGAGCTGTGAGATTTGGTGTCTCTCTACCTCGTGTATCGGGGTTTCAGAGGGTGAATGAGTCACACCTGGCTCATTAAAGTCATGAAGTGTCAAGTGTCGAGGGCTCGGGTGAACACACGTCACGTTCGTTAGGTGGGGACTGCATGGTTGACAGGTGGTACAAACATAGAGCACCCAAAGAAAGGTGGAAACATGCGACAGCTGGTGGACACACATCACCTGCGAAGGATCCAACCCATCGCTGACTTATCATTCTTCGGGATTTCACAAAGGAGGAGCACGAGGGGTCAACACTCCAACTCGTGAAGTTGCGATTTGTGAGTAGTGATAGCTCTAAGACCTAGCCGGTGGTTATGTGTGGAAGGTGCTAACAAGGAGGAGCCATAACCGTATCACATTCTCAGGTATCGGTGTTTGGAGAAGGAGGAGTTGAGAGTCTTCGACTCACAAATTCGCGAGTTGCGAAAGGCACTTGCTCTAAGGACTGGTTGTGGTCATGTGGAGGTGAAGACTCACACCTAGTGCATGTTGTACAGGTGGGGTTTTCACAAAGGACCTATGGATCGGATTCATGAGGTTCCAATAGGGATCCGAAGGAGTCGCTTCAACTCAGGGAGAATTTAGAACGATCTTGTGCGGATCTCGACCTAAGGGTCGAGGGTTTGCATCATCAATCCCTGGGAATTTTACCAAGTACATTTAATTGATTTCTTCTTCACTTGTTTGAATTTCAGATTAAATTTTCAAACAGTTTTGGTCCAAAACATATTTAGATGTTGATTGGTTTTTAAATACATATAGACATCTACTTGATATTCAAAATAAAAATGATCGCTTGACTATTTGCAAATTACATGTGAAATACTTATCTAACCAAATACACTTTAATGATAAAAGACTTACAAATAACTGATCAAAAAATGAACAACAATGATAATATCACATATAGAAGTTTGATAACGGAGTTCACCCAATTCGGGCTATGCCTCAGAGTCCGCTTCCAATAGAGACCTCTTTATTAATGCTCAAATTCGTGTGTTTTAAAATGACCTTTTCTACAATTATCAAACCTAAAAATAGAGTCCACCATTGAATTCCTTGCGAAAAATCATGAAAAATGAATATAAAGTTCTTAAAATTCCATCAAGGGACCTCTCAACATGCTTTACGATGTAACCTCAAAGCCCTATTTCCCTTGGCATGAACTTCAAGACCCTACTCTGCATATTAATGAGTGTGTGTCCCATCCTCGGACTGCACACCCATTAAATAAGTCGTGGGCCATTAAATCCCATCTAGATTCTATGGTCATCATTAAATAGAATGTCATGGGCATTGCCTTAACATGAGGTGCCTTTGGTGCGATAGTTAAGGAATTTAGTTAGCATGGTTGAGGTCTCGAGTTCGATCCTCTGCGAACCTCATTTTT
>SNQJ01S0149690.1:2254-16415 GCA_010110895.2 Picea sitchensis | reverse complement strand
CTCTTCAAGAAGTAGTGGTGCGATGAAATGGAAGCAATTCTATGACACATGGATGATACTAGAGGCATCGCACCTCTTCCCCTGGCACCCCATCATCTGCCTCTGTGGCGTTCTCTAACCATGATTACCTGCACGAATACAATTCAACTTAATTAGCAACATTATAATCAAATCATATCAACGAAAGTTGTAGTGATCCCAGGTCATGGGTTGAACCCGCTCTGATACCACATGTAATGTCCCCATTGATACGACAACAATCGAAGAAGAAGTGAAAAATTTTCTTTGTTTTTAGGTAAGAAGGCGATGAAGACAACAGTTTAACCACACCACTGATGACGAATGCAAGCACGCAGTCCAGGAAATAGGCTACTATGACACCATGCACAGGCACAAGTGAAATTGGGAAAACATGCGTAGACTAACAAGGAGGAACGACTACCCACCTATTGGCAGCCATTTCACATTTTATCCTTTCCTTATAAGCCTCCTACACAAGTGTTTTGGAACCCTTGATTCTCATCGCAATATTTTGAATATAATGACATATTATCTTGCGCATTTGCACACCTGCCTTTGTTCTCGTTTTCACGAATGCAAGCGTGAAAACTTTGATTTTGAAGTCACGTCAATGGCATTAAAATCATCACTGATTTATTATGGTTACTCTTGTCTATGTGTTCATTTCATTTTCAATTCAATTATGGTCACACAGTTGGCAAGACACCAAAACCTTTAGTCGTTTGGCATTTTTTGTTGTTAATATGATTTCGTTTTTATGAGATTGTGATGATATTCTAATGATGGTGATTGGGTCCTTGGTTAAATGGTGGTTTGATGTTCTATTGATTTTGATCGAATTCAATGGATTTATAACAATGCATTAACATGGTGATTAGACCCTTAATTCAATGGTTCCATATAAAGCATACGTTTTATGATTGAATCCTTGGTGCTATATTCGAATAGTTGTTTTGATTTTAAAACCATGCAAACACTATTACTTGTGCAAATATGTGGTCGACTTACCATAGTTTTCATTAATTGTTTGAATGGAATTACTTTTAACACATTGCAATGGTGATTTTAATCACCATATGCACCATTGATTGTACATTTGGATATGACTGTTTTGCATGGGTCTATTTTTGTTCCACCACCCTCGCACACTTAGGCATGAATTCCTGTCGTCTATCCTGGGTTACCTCTGTTGGTTTTCGGGGAAGCCTATGAGCTATCGGTCCTACATATACCCTATCCAAACCCTTGTCCATTTACCCTGCTCACTGTGTGTTCCATTCTATGGCACCTATGGTGCGCATAGAACCTAATGGCAGCCAAACACTCTTGCTATTCGACAATGCCCGTGAAGATTTGGAAAATAGTGGTTGGTTAGTTTTTATCCAGAGATTTGAGGGTTTTAACCTTTCGGTAGCCCAACAGTTTTCCCTCACCTTTGATGGATGTAGGGCTAAGGTCAGGGACATACAGCTTGAACTAAATGAGGAATTCCTCAGTTCGGCTACAGGCTTACCAGCTAAAGGGCAGAGGTGGTTTAAGAACTCCAAAGTGGACGAGGTGCCATGGTCGCTCCTATTCACATCAAGGAAGATTGTTAGTTGTGATAGAGGTATGCATGTCGCTGCCCTCAAACCCAGGTGGCATGACCTATTGGCAATTGTTAAGCAGTTTGTGACCTGCGAAGGTCGTTATGGTTTGGTATTTTTGTATCATCTTCGGTTATTGATGAATTTTATAGACTACCCTCTGAACATGCCGCACTATCTCCTATGCAATCTTTACAAGATGTCCAAACGATTTAAGCATGAGAATGCTGATAGCAGCCTTTTCCATCACTGCTTGATCAAAATAATTATCGTCCACCATTTGAGCCTTAGCGGTGACTGCTGGCAAGCCTTCCTGTCAAGGAATTGCTTTGCCACCCCCGAGTGTGTCCAAGTGGACAAGGTTGTGGTTACTGAAACTCTGGTTGGGCCAGACATGCCACCTCCTACACTTCTACCCCCTGTCAAACCCTCGAATTGCCCCAACCTTGACCTACTCTATACCATGGTCGACCTGTGTGCTAAAGACGATACTAAGGCCATCAAGAGGCCTTTAAGGAAGAAAGGAAAAGGTGATACTGGTGTCAACAGTAGAGGAAACAAAAATGCACAATGGATATCCAGATGTGCTAGGAACAAGCCCAAGAAAAATGTTGACCAGAAGCCAATAGTGTTGAGCGAGGACTCGGACTTCGATATTGAACATTTCCTAGCCGAGGAATACCCTTACTCTCATGGCCTCTGCTCAATGGAACCCTATGACTATGTTTCCAACTTACCTCCGTGCCTCAAGAACGACCCTAAATTCCCGAGAATTAATCTTCACAATGAAACCCCTGGTAACTTGAAAGAACCCTCGCCTGTAATGCCAAAGCCTGATCAAACACCATGTACTCAATGTAATTCCTAGATTGAACATTATTACACCGACGTTCCCCTGTTGCGATCTAAGATTAAATATTTGGAGGAACGGGTGACAGCATTGTCAAAAGAAAGAGACAGGCTACAAGCCAACTAGAAGAAGCAAAAGACCATCGGTTCAATTGTCTTCAGAAATGTTGAGGCCGCAACGACCTTTGTCAATTCAAAGTTATACTGATCGAATCATTCTCCTACTGCCCAGGTATGTATTTCAACATCAATTTTGTTTTATGAGTCGGTTAGAATTAGTGTGACCGATTATGTTTTCTTTTAACTAGTTCTGTTCATTTTAAATAGATTCAAAACGATTCTGTTATTTTCGAAATACCAAAAATGATTTCGTTATGAATCATATACAGAAGATTTGTTTTGCTAAAAATGAACACAACTATGTTTTGATTGATATGATTTTGTTGTTCTTGGATTGTGTCGGCCCTGAGTTAGTTCAATTCATTCATTTTGGTTTGATTCTGAAACCATGTTGTATACCCTCAATTAGCATAGTCATTTGTATATGTGTTGAAGATTGGATTTTCTTTCGATTAGTCATGTTTCTTTAAGTAGATTAAAAAAAAAAACAATTATGCTAGCTTCAAATTACCAGAAATGATTTCGTTTGTATTTGAATTAGAACGAAAGATTTCGTTTAGAATTAGCATAAACTATTTTGATTGCATCAATTTGTTTCATAGCTATGATTTGGTTAATGCGATTTTATTGGTCTCAGATTAGTATAAACGACTAAATTGTTTCTGAGTTAGTTTGATTTAGATTTGTTTGGTTTACATTTGAAGTGATTCTGTACGTTTGAATTAGCATAGTCATTTGTATATGAGTGGGATTAGTTTCAAAGTTTGGTTTGATACGGCTCTGTTAGTTTTGAATTGAAAATGATTCTGTCTGTTTCAAATTGGTAATAAAAGTTGTTTGACAGATCGTACATATCCTGTTATCATTTGATTAATTCAATTACGATTTCATTTGTTTCAAATTGGCATAAAGAATCTGGTTACTTCTAGCATGAACGATTTGTTTTGTTTTCAATTAGCAATTAAAGATTTGTTTAATAGGTCGAATATATTTCTGTTAGTTTTGGATTGATTTAAAACATTTCTATTTTCAAATTAGACCAGCTACAGAATCGCAAGATTCTGTAGCTAGTCTTAAAATTTAGATTTTTGTTAATTTTATCAATAAAACATTATCTAAACTTGTGTATTCTTGTCTACTTACAGGTACCTACGAATTTCATTGACAAATTGGACATGTTGTGGCAGTTTGGATATAATTTTGTTTTAAGTTTCTAGTCATAGGCAGAAATAGAGACTTGGGAGATTGTTCCCAGATTTTTTGCAAACTATTGTTGATAATTCCCACAGGGATGTTTTACCCTGTGGCCTTTAAATACTTGTTATTTTTTGTAAAGAACCCATCATCACTATTGGGAGAACAATACTATGGATTTATGATGATACAGACTTGAATGGAAGTCGATCTTTTGTAACATCTTTAGCTTTCAATTTATCATACTTTCGTTCAGGTTTTGTGCATTCTAATTTGTGATTAAGTCATTGACTACTTTAGATATCAAGACTTATTACAGGTTAATGCGTTGTGATTTAAATTATTTCCATGTCTTATGTATCTTAGTTTTAGCACAGTAATTATTCTGTTTCAATTTAATGAGTAAAGATTTATCTTCTTTGTTAATTGAACTGTTATGTACAAATCTTTGCACGGGGATTTATCTAACTGCGATGATTTGTAAATTATAAGATTGTTGTTGTTTTTTATGTCTTGTTTGTCCTGTCATTCATATTCAAAGAGCACTGTCGCTTCCTATTTATAAGAAGCTTGTGAAAAATCTGGTGCGGGTTTCCTCCCATCGAACAGCTGAATCGGACACATTACGCGGGAAAAATTGGAAAGCGTTATTACAGGTTAGTTTATTAGTGTTATTTAAGTAGTTTAGATAGGTATATATATAGTTCAGATTTATAGTTAGGATTATTATTTTAATTTCTCAGCTTAGATAGTTATAATTTTAGTTCTTTTTCATAAAATTATAAAAAATCAACAAACAATAGTTTTGTTGTCATGGGACAGTTTACAAATGATTTTTTCAGGTTTTCATTTAAAATATGTAATCTGTAAATATTGTACATTTGTGATTAAGATCTAATTCTATTGATAGCTGAACATTTAATTTCATAGAATTATTGTTGTATAATATTAGACAATAGTCTGTATATATTTATTTCAGATTTGTTTATTAGTTTTCTTTAGTTGTTGTTTTCATTTAGATTAGTTCATTTAGTTAGTTTTCTTTCTTTTTCCCTAGGACTTATATCGGCCAACGGAGTCGCTAAACCCATTGGGGTGGATCATCCCAAACGACTTGGGTTATTTAGACAACCCCGGACCGGATCCACTCCTCCAGTTGACGAGTGTTCATTTTTGCCCGTCAACACCGCCTGAGACAAACACGACCATGCCTACCAGCTAAGGGATAGTATCCCCATCCCAACACAATGGCCTAGACGAACAAAGACTAGAACCTCAAGGCACGTGAACCAAATGCCTGAAGACGTTCAACCCATGTGCCAAAAGCAACTTGCCATGCTCGACAACACTCACACAAGTCACATCTTCTCTAGCCATGATCTCATTCGCCTCTATCCCACAGGGCGCACTATGATCCCCTCATCAGGAATCATGACATTCCCAGGTGATAGATGCTTCAATAACCTTGGCGCAAACATAAGCTATCCAGACTGAGGACTCGAGAAAATTCGATGTGATATGAACCGAATATCGATAAGAAAATCATGCCCAACCCAACAACAAGTCGACGAGACACTAGGGGACGACTACCAGGGAATACACGAGCCAAGACACGACTTCGTCCACGACCCAACCAATCACCCAGCCTAAACTAGTCAATGATTACAATCTATTTTAACATGGGTTACCATTCTAAGCAGGGCACGTCTAAATTACAATTAGTAATTAATGCACTGCTAAATTAACATTAATACAATCAATCTAGCAAGTCTAAGTAATCAATACTAGAACTATAATTATAAATACAATCTAACCTCAATTCTAAGCAAGTCTAAAATTGGCAATCTAGTCTTTACTCCCCAATCTAATTTTAATCATTATTACAACCTAAATGGACAATGCTATAATAATACAAAATCTCCATCCTACTAGCCATTATCTTAAATAACAAGATTAGCAATCTTAATGTAGAATGCTACCATTATAACACTTATGAACAATTAAATCTCAACATGTAGTCTAGCTATAGTGACCGAACTAACAATGCTAGTTATCTTCTATCAATGAGAAGGAAACTGCTAACTATTAACATCGTTGTAGCAATTTAACAAGGTAATTAACATAGCAGTTACATAACAATTAATATAGCAATTAACAAGGAAATTAACATAATGATTAACATAACAATTAATTTACCAATAACAAGATATTTTACATGATTGTTGTCATAACAAGTAATATAGAAATAACAAGGCAATTAACATGTTAGTTAACATACAATTAATATAATAGTAACAAGGCAATTTACATGACTGTTAATATAACAATTAATAGCGCAATAACAAGGCGATTTACAAAACTATTAACCATTTAACTCATTGTGGCATTTAATCAATAAGAAGGAATCTGTTGACCATTAACATTGTTTTCATTCAAAAGGACCAACTCGTGGTCATTCAACAGCAACATAGTCAACATTTAAGGCAATTTTGTGCCCATTCCAGCAAACTCATTCAACATTTAATGGCCAATTCATGGGCATTCCAGCAAATGCAGTCATCATTCTAAATAGCAAATTTGTGTCCCTTCAATAGCGAACTCAGTCAATATTTTTTATGGCAAATTCGTGGTCATTCCAGCAAATGCAGTCAACAATTTAAATGGAAAAATCGTTGTCATTTAACAACAATCTCAGTCAACATTTTAAAGGCAAAATGGTGGTAATTTAAACAACAACTCAGTCACGTTTTAAAGGAAAAATGGTGGTCATTTAAACAACAAACTCAGTCACATTTTAAAGGAAAAATTGTGGTCATTTAAACAACAAACTCAGTCACGTTTTGAATGGCAATTCACTATCATATAAAAGATTTGCAAAATCGAAGTTATACAATAAATCAACGAAAATTTGCTACTGCTTAGGATCTAGAGGGTGGTAGTCAAGGTAAAATGGTGACATCACATTCATGACCATTGAAATCATTGTCAAGTACCGATTATAAAAGTACTGAGGTAAATACAAAAACAATGCAAAGAGGGATAAATAAAACATAGTTTACCTTTTTCAATGCCAGGATGCTAATGCAAACGCATATAGGAATAACCAAAAACGTTTTTCCATTTCCAGGATACTAAATATAAAAATGCAGACAGGAAATTAAATCATTTTTCAAATGCCAGGATACCAATGAAATGCAGACAGGAATAACAAAAAAAAACGTTTTTCCAATGCCATGATACCAATGCAACACAGACAGGAATAACAAAAAAACGTTTTTCCAATTCTAGGATACCAAATATAAAAACGCAGACAGGAAATTAAATCATTTTTCCTTTGCCAAGATACCAATACAACGCAAACAGAAATAAGAGAAATGCAAGATCCATTGGGAAAAGTCATTGAAATGGTCGCAGAGATTCTATAAGCCAAGGTGCAGAGAAAAAACAACAAGGACACAAGAAATCCATACGCAGAGGTACATTGTCTAGAAGGCGCAAGTCAAAATAATCAGCCAAGGACAACAACGTGGGTAGACGGATGACAGGAACGTCCTTTTCTCATCATCCATACACATAAAAGTAGGGCGTTGAGATCCATAGGTCTATTAATGCCAAAGCGAGGACCATGGATCAGGCTCCTGGTCGACTACTCAGCCGAGGACTAATGAGTTAGGGACGAAAGGAAAAAACAACCACAATCATCACAAATCAATACACCAAAGGGCAGTAAAGACTTGCTGAAAATTGAAGGCCATGGGAGTCAATCAATCATCGAGCTAAAGGCTATGGAAAAATACAGTCATCAACTAGAATGCCAAGACCATCAATTTCCTTACCCAATTAAACATGCAAATCTAAAATCATAAACCATACTAACAATCAACCATGCAAAAATAAATAAAATGTATCATTGCCCAATCACCCGCTCTGAGTTGATGTCCCGTGCGCTTCGTGCAACTCCCACTTGCCGACCGATGAGACTTCACCGGTACCTTCTAGCCAACACTAGGGGTACTCTTCTTCCCCCTTAGCCCCCCGAGCTGCAAAGGGTCCATGATCCAGAGAATCACCTAGCTCCCAGCTTTCCTCGCAAAGCCGAGCTACCACTCCTCACCGAGATGGGTATCACAACTCCCACAAGCTAAGTCAGTCAAGTAGAGATTTATGCAGCGTAACGTTACGCAAACAGAAGAGATCCATCATCATTTTCCTCCCACCATTATATAGAGTTTATAACTCCCTTACTTTCCTAAATCCTATTATATTTAATGTTTAATAAATTAATTCATAAAAATTCCTCCCCGTACATGTGTCACCCATCCCCTTAATTCCTCCAAAAACTAATTTCTTTAATTAATTAATTACCCTTATTTCCCCCACCCACCTAAAGTCACTCCTAGAATCGCTCCTAGGTGTCCCCAAATTCCCTTCCAGGTTTCAATGACTTTACCCATTATTAATTTACTACTTCGGTTTAATTTAGAAGGTTCTTTAATGTTAGATGCCTTACTAAGTTAGACTTTCTGATTTTTCCTTGTGTTTCCCTTTTCTTTTTATATTTCTTTATTTTTCCTAGTTTCCTAATTATTTTATATTTCCCTCTTTCCCCTTTTTATTTAAACTCAAAAAGGAAAGTTCAAAAACTTACCCCTTTTCCCTTTTTCTTTCTAATGAATACAATTTTAATTAGCATAATAAGTAAATCAATTATTTCCCCTTTTTTAATTTTATCCCAAAAGATTTTATAAATGACTTTAATTGCTTACCCCCTTCTTGTCATAAGATTAATAAAGATTATCATTATATATATATATATATATATATATATATATTTAAAAATAGATAAAATTTTATCATCAGTCAAATTTAGACCTAGACCTTATTTTCCTAGGCTGGGCAACACTTTTTTTTAAGGGAAAGGTTTCAAATCTTCCTTAACACTATATGTCCCAAATCCATCTAGTTTTATCCAATTATTAAATAACCACATGACGTGCCCTTCAGGATGCACTACGTGCTCCAAGGGTGACACTCACCTCTTTCCATTTTTCTTGCGTGGCGTTCTCTTCAGGACGCACTACGTGCTCCAAGGGTGTCACTCACCTCTTTCCATTTTTCTTGCACGACGTTCCCTTCAGGATGCACCACGTGCTCCAAGGGTGACATTCGCCTCTTGAATGACTTGGTAGAAATCAAGAACCCCTAGAGTCAATACTATACCAGGTGATCTTGTGGGAGACTAAGGGCCTCTAAGGAATAATGCCCCTACCTTATTGCACGCCCCTTAGAATCATCGTGAGCGACTATAGCAGTCGGCCCTCACGGCATCATGGGTCTTCTCGAACTAGGTAATTGTTAACCTACACTTTGAGCCACAATGAGAGTGCTAGTAGGTTCTGACAGGGTTTTTGTCCACACCTCTCCCTCAACATCTCTAGTAGTCATGAGTGAGCCCTCTACTCGACATGTGAGTTTGGTCAGCAAGCTATCGTCAGCCTGCATCATCAACGAATTATGTCAAAAATATATCTATATCATATCATCTAATCAGATGTACTAATATCAAATATAAAACAATCAAACCCCATTAGTTCACTCCCCCACTCGATTCGGAGTCCAAGGGGTTCCATCGATGCCTCTGCATCCTTGAATTCCTAAATCCTGCACATTTAGTAAAACCGAGTCAATAGCACCTGTCTATGTCAATGCAGAAAAACAACATGACATCAACCCATAATGCCTCATAATCAAAATCAAATGTTTTAATAGCATAATAATATGGATCACTTGCAAGAAAGTGTCCTCAAAGAATAAGTTCGCTCAGTGTGCAAGAGCGGGATGTTACATACACCCTCTTGGTCTAAACTACATCCCAAAGTTTCACAGTATAAGTGTCAAAATAATCTGTATCAAAGTATCATAAGTCTATCTATCAAACAAAAATGGAAATTGTTGGCGCATATCATATGTGTCCTCCCAGGTCGCCGCGTGCGGACTATAGTTGTCCCACTGGACCTTGACCTAATCTATTATTTGACATCGTAGCTGTCGAATGCGATGATCTAATATGTGTATCGACTCAACCATGAGAACCCCTCATATGATACCTGCAAGGAACTCATGTCAATAACATGTGTAGGATCACTAATATAATGTCTCAAAACAGATACATGAAAAACATCGTGCATATGCCTCAAGGAATCAGGCAAGGCTAGTCGATAGGCCACGAGCCCCTTTCTTTCCATGATCTTGAAAGGTCCCATGAACCTAAGAGAGATTTTATCTCCCTTTCCAAACTTGATTGAACTCTTATGCAGTTTTACCCACAAGAGTATTTGATCGTCGACCTCGTAACAACGGTCAACACGGTGCGCATCAACATAACTCTTCTACCGATACTGCACTTCTTTAATCCTTTGTCTTATTGTTTGCATTTGCTCCTCCATTTCTTGGATCACTTCTGGTCCCACCAGGACCCTATCCTCAAGCCGATACCAAATCAAAGGTGTCTGACATGGTCACCTATAAAGAAACTCGAAAGGCACCATCTTAATGGTGCTTTGGTAACTGTTGTTATAAGTGAATTCCACCAGTGGCAAGAATTATTCCCAACGCTTTTGTTGTTCCATCACATACATGCGCAACATGTCCTTCAAGGTTTGGTTCATTTGTTCGGTCTGCCCATCAGTCTCCGGGTGATACGTAGTACTGAAGTTAAGTTGGGTTCCCAAGGCCTCTTGAAAACTCGTCTAAAAACGTCCAGTAAACATTGATCCTCGATCGGATATAATCCTCTTAGGCATGCCATGCAACCTCACAATCTCACTGATGAAAACTCTAGTTATGATAGGTGCTTGATACGTCATACACACAGGAATAAAGTGAGCACTCTTCGTCAGAGTGTCTACTACTATGAAAATCGAGTCGTGTCTCCTTGTCGTCAATGGCAATCCAACATTAAAATCCATCGAAATAAACTCCCATTTCGATTCTGGAATAGCATGTGGTTGTAGTAATCCTGTTGGATTTCTATGTTCATCCTTTACCTACTGACATTCTAGACATCTGGCCACATAGTTTACTATGTATGCCTTCATTCCCTTCCAGAAGAATAAGGGTTTAAGGTCTTCCATCATCTTTGTGACTGTCGGGGGAGCCATGTAAACTGCTCTATGAGCCTTGCTTAGGATCAAGCTCCTCAACTCGTCATTCGGTGATATGTAAATCCGATTTTTAAACCTCAATAAACCATCATCATCAAACGTAAATGCTTCAAATATTGGTACCATCATTGTGTTTTGTCCAATAAAACCCTCGGCCACTTTGTACCAGTCATTGTCACGTTGTAAAGTTAGAGTCTTTTCACGTAGATTCATCTGAAGAGGCAACACCAAAAAGATGTGTGGTCTCTAACTCAATGCATTTTCCACTCGATTCATTGTTCCTTTTATGTAAGTAATCTTAAATTCATACTCGCTAAGCAATTCCGACCAATGTCATTGTCGCGCATTCAGGTCGCTTTGCGTAAAGATGTGTTGTAGTCCACAGTGGTCCATCTTTAGTTCAAATTTTCTTCCAACAAGGTAGTGTCTCCAAACCTTCAAGGCATATACAATGGCTAACAACTCCAAATCATGCATCGCATAGTTCTCCTCATGACTTCTTAGTTTCCTCGAGATGTAAGCGATCTCTCGTTCGTATTACATCAAGACTCTGCCTAAGCCTTCCTTGGATGCATCAATGCATACCAAGAATTCTGCATCCATGTCAGGGACCTTTAGTATCGGTGTTGTTGTCAACATCTTCTTGAGCCTCCGAAATTCTTCCGCGCACTTATCAGTTCAAGCAAACTTCTTGTTTTTCTTCTGCAATTCCACGATCAGATTTTCTATCTTCGAAAATACCTTGACGAATTGTCGATAGTATCATGCTAAACCCATCAATCTACGCACTTCCAGTACATTTGTCAATGCAGGCCATTCCATAATAGCCTCGACCTTTTCTAGATCCACGACAATACCTTTGCCAGAGATGACATGCCCTAAGTAATAAATCTTTGATTGATAAAAAGAGAATTTGGACAACGTCCCATACAATTTTTACTCTCGCAAACATTGTAGTACCAAGCGTAAGTGCTCGTCATGCTCCTCTGTCGTCTGAGAGTAAATCAAAATATCGTCAATGAATACTTGGATGAACTTGTCCAAGTACTCGCAGAACACCCCATTCATCAAACTCATAAATACCCTTGGGGCGTTTGTCAGTCCAAACGGTAAAACAATAAACTCACAATGTTCAAACATCATCTTAAAGGTGGTCTTAGGGACATCATCCTCCTTGATCCGTAATTGGTCATACCCTGATCGCAAATTTATCTTTAAGAACACCATCACACCCTTCAACTGATCAAACAGATCATCTATCCTCGGCAACAAATATTGATTCTTGATCGTTGCCTTGTTCAATTGATGGTAGTCAATGCAGAGCCTCCATGACCCATCCTTATTTTGTATGAAAATAACAGGCGCACCCCACGGTGACACACTTGGACGTATCAGTCCCAGGTCCAACAATTCCTTCAGCTACATTCTCAAATCTTGGAACTCTGGGGTTGACATCCGATAAGGCGTTCTAGATACTGGTTCAGTCCCCATTTTTAGGTCTATAGTAAACTCCAATTCCCTCTCTGACGGCATCCCAGGTAACTCCTCCGGAAAGACATATGCAAACTCTCTCACCACCGGAAGGTGTTCTAGACCTTCCTCTACTCCCTTCTCATTTAATGCAAGGATCGCATAAATCTTTCACCCCTTGCGCATTCTCTTCCGTAGCTGTAAGGAAGAGATGAACCTGACGGAAATTCACTAATTTCGTCCTACAATCACACATCTTTGTCCTTCGTCATTGACCAAGCTCAACCGTTTCATCTTACAGTTGAGTATCGCCTCATGCGATTCCAACCAGTCCATACCAATCATGACATCATGAGATCCTAAGATCGTGACGTACAGGTTGGCCCTGGTGACAAACTCTCCCAGGTTAAGGGTACATCCCATAACCTTTCCTCCAACCTTCTGTATGGCTCCAGAATCCATCTCTACGAAGATAAACACATCTTGTTCAACCGCCTTTACCTTAATCCTTTTTAGCGCTGCACCAGACATGAAACTCTCAGTAGCACCAAGATCTATCAAAATACTAAGGGTTTGGTCAATGATGGTACCTGACATCTCAAACATAGTCGACTAGTGCTCTACCTAGTGGTTATTCACCGCTGCATGAATCTGATGGGCCTTGTCCATATCTCCCATGGTAGTGGTTCTGGCTAATCTAGATGCTCTAGTCCTCTCCATAGGGCAGTTGCGCTAGTAGTGTGTCTCCCCACACGTCCAACACCCCTTCTTCAGTCTAGTACTCCTGGTACCCAAAGTAGAAGATGACGGCCCACTAGCCTGGAATCCTAGTTTGTTCTGCTAAAAAGACCTAAACTTCTGCTACTACGGTCGACGCTGCTGCTGATGTTGTGGTCCCCGATAAGGTGTCCACTACTGAGGCATCGGTCACCAAGGTGTAGTGAAAGTGGATCCCCTCTGGAAGCCATGATATCTTGAGGTATGTCTGGCTGGTGTCTGATGTTGTTGTTGTTGGACACACCTACCACACTTAGAGGGGGGGTGAATGAGTGTGGTGCTCTTTTTCCCAAAACTTCCCTCTTGCACTAAACTCATCAATTAGCATTCAACATTTATTCATTACCCATTGTTGTCATTTATAACCAATTAGATGTGAGCACATATCAACAACATATATCATCAAATATCATCAACAAGTCATCATCAAAATGAACACAAAGAACACAAGATGTATGTACAATTTTCTTTTTATTATGGACTACAATCCTTGGGGTTTATCAACAACAACTGAATAGAGTACAACTCTACAAGAGCACCAACTCTATATGTAAGACTCAGCTTACATTCTCAGCACCAACTGAGATGAGGCAACAATCCTCAACAGATATCAATATGTCAACATGTACGTGACCTATCATTAGTGCAGCCCGCGTGTGCACGCGCCTTGGCTCACTACAACCTGCATGTAAACGTGGCCAGTGTATAATGCAACAAGCGTATGTTTCTAAGCAACTAGGGTTTTTCTTTTCTTCACATGCTTAGATCCTCTGCAACCTACAATCACTTTCTCTTCTGTCTTACACTGTCCAAACTGACCCACAGCCAGTCACAACACATCCAAGCTCTCCAATAGCTTGCTCATGCCCCTTAACAAATCAATATGAATGTTATCTCAATCATGTATAAACAACTAGTATACCATAGCAATCATGTCACTACTGAATCACAAGAGTGTTGCTCACTCCATCAACCAAATCA
>SNQJ01S0149689.1:25836-41139 GCA_010110895.2 Picea sitchensis | reverse complement strand
CCAATTACCTCATGGAGCAAGAGTCCTCTTTGATGCAAGCCCAGGCCGGTAGTGATGGAAGTTGGTACTGCTGGCAGGACAAGTCTGGCTGAGAAGAAGAAAGATGGGCCCTACAGGGCCATTCTCAAGTCGATCTCGCTCTCGATACTCCATGTTTAGGACCATGTGGGCCTCGAGACATGATCTCCTAGTTATCCCTAGATATTGGGGATAACAGGTATCAGAGCTTGATTTTGTCTGTATATTGCAGGAAAAGGGAGCTAGAGGAAAAGGAGTAGTCTGATACACATCATATGTGGTATCAGAGCGGGAATTCGCTTGTATCCTGTAGGCGAAAGGAAGATGGGGTTACTCTTAGGTGTAGAGTGATCCATGAGTTTTCCAGGTGGGAAGAAAGAGGATGTAGATGGTTACTGAAGGCCATGGGTGTGGTCATAGGGAAGACCGCAAACAGAAGAAAAATCCAGAGATGGATCTGGAACTCGTTGAGATAAGGGTGAGAATGGAGGAACTGCAGCAGAACACAAAGACACATTGGGAGTATGAATGGCCTATGAGGAGGAAAGAAAAGTGGCCAGTCAAGAAATTTTTGGCTAGAAGACAAAAAAGGTTGTTGAGGAGGTGGTTGAGGTATGTGAAAAGACTCAGGGCCACAGAGGAGATGGTTCATGCCTGTGACCCAGAAGCTGGGAGAAATTTCAGTGATGATGGAGAGGAAAATCGAGCAGAGATCTCATAGATTGCTAGGTGGGAAATAGAAAGAGATCAAGTGAAGGTCTCGTATATTTCTAGGAGGGAAGTGTTGAAAGTTCAAGTTGTCAGGAAGGAAATGAAATGAGATCATTGGAGGATCTCATAGACTGCCAGGAAGGGAGAGAGGAAATCCCATATTACCACATGGGCAAGGGAGAGAAGATGAACTCAGAGGTGAGTTCATATCAGCGAGGAGAGATGATAGAGGAAGATCATAAGAGCATTCTAATGATTGGGGGAATAGAGGTATTCCTGCCATATCTCTTAGCTGAGGAGAAAAATTATGTTGCCGATGCAGCCACAACAGAAGGATAACCAGTTGTGACTGTCAGGGAGAAAAAAAGAACTGAAGTAGACATCAAAATCTGCCCCAGCAGAAGAAGAGCATTCAACAGAAATGCTCAAAATTTTCAGTCAAGAGGCTAAATAGGGGATAACTACAGCATTGGAAGTCGTAGTAGGAGAAGAGCATGCAGATAAGATACTCACTCCATGGGAGAAGGAGTTGGAGATGCTGGAGGATTGGTTGAACCATCCAGAGCCAGTATATGACTGCCATGAGAAGACAGTCATGCATATGTTAGCAGAGGAGCATTTTGAGGAATCGCTCAGAATTTTCATCCAGGGAGATGAACAGATGATAACTGCAATGTCAAGGCATGCGGCCGCAGATGAAGGAAAATTCCAGTTTAAGGAGCAGCTGGAGGAAGTTGGAATTCAACCAGCGCAAGGGGAAATGGAAGGATAAATTTTGTCAGAGAAGGTGACTGAAGAATAGGTCAGTCAAGAAGATAAGACTGCAGAGCTGATTTTTGCAGCAGGGTAGCAAGTTGAGGCCATAGAGGAAGAATATGGCATGGGAGATCTAGTTGATTTACCCATTTGCAGGGAAGGAGTGTAGTGGAGCAGGATGCAAAAGGAGAGCCAGCTCAGGGAGCAGTTGGACGAGATAATTGAGGAGATCAGAAGGCCGATGATCAGATCAGCAGAAGTAGTCAGCAAAAGGAAGCTGAGCAGAGGAGAACATGCCATAGTAGTAGGGCAGCAGAAGAAAAAACAGTAACAAGGCGATGGAGTGGATGGACAACTCCAAAAAACTATTTGGGATCCAGGGGGATTTCGACAGCCATGTTGGGAAGATCATGAGAAAGAGCTCATGAATTTTTCACAGTAGAGGAGTATGATGCAAGAGCATCACTCCTACCCAGCTACACGCCACCCAACCAACACATCAAAGCATGCATTCAATGGAAGGAGAGAGGCGCAACCCTCTCATTTTTCAAGGTTGAATTTAATGTATTAAATGTTGTAAGGCTGGTAGAGACAAAATCCATGCATGTGCGTAGGCTTTAGATAAAGGTTGCATTAAATGGTTGTAAGGCTAAGATCTAGATCCAATTTAGACTAGACAAGCATTCAATGTAATTGAATGTAAATTAATGAGAGTTGGTGAGATGGAGGGAAGCGCTCGAGGAACCCCTCTTTGTAAAAAGATCTTCTTTGAATCTAGACTTAGTTCGGGCAGAGAAGAACAAAGAGATAGGGAGAAGAGAGGAAGTCATGACTCTGTTGCAGTCCAAGCTCACATTGTAAAGAGGCATTTCAGATTAATACAAACAGAGCAATTTTTCCTGCATGTTGTTGTTCATGTGTTTATGAGTTCATGAATGAACATCTCTATGTGTTGATGATATGTTGTAGATGTATGTTAGATGTGCATTTGTAGGGATAGATAGATTTCCCTCTCTGTTGAATTCTTTCATTTTCAAGTTTGGGTTCTTTTTGGTTTCATGCAAGAGTGCATGACAGAGTATTGCAGTCTCTGAAAACCAGTGCAGCAGTGCACTTCTGAATTCTGTGGAATTTTAGACAAAGACGTGCCAGGAGGGTGCACTAGTTGAGGTCATTAACTCAAGGAAGAATCCTAAAGGTTGTTGAACACCCTGAAGGAAGAACTATGCAGAGGAGAGCACAGAGAGGAGAAGCAGAATTGTAGAGAATTCTGTAAAGGATTTGTCAGGAGGGCGTTGAGCAAATGCACAGGATGCATTGAGCCAGTGCATAGAGTGCACTTCTCAATTCTGCGGAATTTGGACAGAGTTGTGCCAGGAGGGCACACTAGAGGAAGTATTAGACCCAGGGAGAAACCTTAAGGTTGTTGAACAACTTGGAGGTAAGACTGTGCAGAGGAAGGCAAAGAGATAATAGAATCACTGAAGGTTTTGTGGAGCTCTACCGGGAGGGCATAGAGTGAGTGAAAGGAGTGCATAGGAGGAGCTCTATTTTGAGTTTAGAGAAGACAGGACGTCTAAAGTTCTATGAAACTCTGCCAGGAGGGCATCGAGCAGTTGCATAGAGTGCACAAAAGGACTGTTTTCGAGTTCTGTTGGGGAAGAGAAGTGTCAAAGAGAGACACTCATAGAGTTACTGAATACTATGTTAAGCCAACAAGGAAGGCTTGAGCAGAAGGTCATCAGGAGGACACCGGATTTCCTTTTGAGGACACAAAAGGGTGAGTCCCTTAGAGGTTCAGGTAAATAAAGCTCAGGACAGATAACACAGTTGTGTGCAGGGACCCTGCAGGGAGTGCAGAGGTCGAGAAACCTTTTGAGGTTTCAGAGTGAACAAAGCTCAGGAGGAATAGCATCTCTAGAACACAGGTGATATCCAAGGAATTAAGTTCGCAGAGGAAGTAAAGGTCGAGGCCTTTTGGAGCAAGAAATATTCCAAGGGAAGGGAAGAAGGGCATGCTCAAGGTAGAACATAGATGTCGTTAGATCAGTTGGAGAGGCAAGATATATTTCATTGAAGCCTACATCCAGAGGCATGCAGGAAACCGCACAAGGAAGAGAAACATATCTGGGCCATCAGATCCGGAGGAAGGTGAATAGATTTTAACCTCTAGGAGGTCGCGCAGGAGNTGGACGGTTGAGCCGCTTCATGGAGAAGTGCCAAAATCCTGTTGACTATCAGATCTCATAGATCTGTGAGAAGGTTAAGGTTGAGTGTCTTTTAGCATTTCGATATTTTGGCATTTTGGGGTTTGGTGTTTCAACAATCCCGATGACAAGGACTTGGGGCATTTTACATTAAAAAACCTAAAGTCGTGAAATGCGACGTGTTCTTGGAGCAGGGCGTGGTCACGGAGGAAGAAACCACATGGACTGAGATTTGGTCAGGGGTTAACCGTCGTTGAGCCAATTTCAGCATTTCGGAGTTCAGGGTTTGGAGCGACAAGTGATTTTGGAATCACTGCATCATGAACTCCCAGTTCATGAAACTTTGAAAAGGATCTGGATCGTTTGATCCAACTCATTGAGAGCCTTTGGATCTTGTGTGTGAATTCCCATATCGAAATTTGGGGATTGGAGTGACAAGTGGTTTTGGAGTCACTGCTTCGTGAACTCTCAGTTGGTGAAATCGTGAAAAGATCTGAGTCATTTTGGGAGTTCGATGATTCAAACATTGGGGATTCGAAAGGGAAAGGAAGAAGGAGTCAAAGCTCATTAATCACTTTTCGGCATTCCGGGACCCGGGTGTTCGAGAGGCCAGGAGTCGGGAAACGTGGACTCCCGACACGTGATATCGTGAAATCCCAAAATCATTCAGAGGAATAACACCCCTTTTCGGCATTTCAACATTTCGGGGTTTGGAAAGGAGAGGAGGTAGTGATTTGGGTCGCTGCATTTCAAACTCCTGGTTACCAAAATCCTGATACAGTCAAGACCATTGGGTCGAGGGAGAACTCTATTTTGTGTTCAGTGAGAAGGAGGTGAAGACTCACGCCTAGTGCACGTTGTGTGCAGGTGGTTTTTTTTCATGAAGGCTCTATGGATCGAATTCGTGGGGTTCTAGTGAGGGCCTGAAAGAACTAATTCAGTTCTCTAGTTCACAAAGAAGATCAATCATGTGTGGATATTGGCCCGAGGGTTGGGGGTCTGCACCACTTTCCTAATGGCACAATAATGAAGGCTTAAATAGATTGTTTTTTCCTTCTATACACAGGTTTTTTCTTAAATAGACTGCCTTCTTAATGGTACAATAATGCGGGCTTAAATACACAGGTTTTTTCTTATAGTTGAATATTCTGGATTCATATAGAGGGCTTGTTTCATGCTTATAAAAATCGTAAACTCATGCAAATGCAATTGAACTTTGTTTTCTTATTTCTGGATTTATGATTTTAACACTAATATTAATATTGTTTTTGTCTTATACTACAAATCAATGTTGTAAGACTCATACTCTTTTAAGACTGGTATGGCCTATAACTCAGGAAGACTCTAACAAAGAGAAAAAAAATACTCTGTGAGTGATTTGATGAGTTTCAAAGGAGTCTGGTGAATGGAGAGTATGAATGAAGAGTCTCTAGCGGTGACTATGTTTAGCGGTGACTTGGCGAGACTCAGGTACTAAACTAGAACTAAACTAGGGTACTAAACTAGAAATTCTACAAAAACTAGATATATAGAGCAGAGAAAATTCTCAGCCTTTGTTTAGTTGAGGCTAGCTGTTGGATATAGAGATTACAGGGAGATGTATTAATAATTTTATATATACAAGGGAAAGGGTAGGGAAAAGAGAGAGCAGTTGAATACTCATATTCTATTCAGGCTCATGTTGAGTCTCCCTATTAAGTAATATTGTTGATTTTTGTATCTTTAATATTTTAATATTGGCATGGCTGACTGGACCAACAACTGGTGAGAAATAAAACCACTAAAAAGCCACTTTATTTCCTACCAAAGTCCATATTTTTCAAATAAACCACATACTCATCCTAGAACTAAAGTAGAACTAAACTAGGGTACTAAACTAGAAAAACAGTAATGGATAAACAAAAACTCAAAAACAACATAAAGAAACAACCTTACAGTAATAAAGAAACAACATTACAGTAATATAAAAAACATTATAGTAATATAAAAAACATTACAATAATCTAAACAGTGGATAACGTCATAAGGAAACAACATTACAATAATTTAAACACTGGAGAACATGGAAACAACTTACCTGAAGCTCAGTCCACCCGAACGCCGCCAACAAAATAGCCCGACCGCCCAGAGGAGCGCCCTCCAACACAACATCGACGCAAACACAAAAAATGCTCACAATCACTCACAATCACTCACTCAAGAAGACTTGGGAAAAACATTTCAATTACGTTGTGTGGTTCATATATAAACAATTTTTCAATGAAAGAACTTTTCGTCCGAAAAATTCTTACGGCCGAAAGAATATTTCGTCCGAAAGAATAGTTTGGTTGAAAAGTTATTTTGGCCAAAAGAAATTTTCATCCTGAATATATTTCGGCCGAAAACATATTGTTGGATGGAAAAAATTTGTCCGACTAAATTTCTACACGAAAAACAAGGGTTTCGTCACTATACCGTTCGATTTGATGTTCCAGGGTTCAACCAAAAATTAGTTCGGTTGAAAAAAATAGATTTCAAACGAAAAAGTATATTAGTTTGGCTGAAACAATGTTTTTCATAATTTTGGAGATCAGATTGTCACGAAAGTGTTACCCACCTCTGTGATTTCACCCAAAACGCAAAGTTTATTTAACAATGCAATGTTCTAAATACAAAACATAGTCAATCAATAGTTTCAAATATATTAAAAAGAATGCAGAATATAATATAAATAACAAAAGTTACTAAAAATGTTTACAAATTACATAACAAATTATAAAATATAAAATTTACAAAATATGAAAAATAATCACAACATGCCACATAGACGTAAAAACATATATAACAAGAAGACTTGAAATCAAAGTAATATGGAGACTTGTTGTAATATACACGTATTGAACAACAACTAAACAACATCAATTTTAATAAATCCTTGTTATACGAGTTTTATCAAATGGTAGATGGAATGACTTCGCAATGAAAGTATGGAGGATTGAACCTGGAATTGCAGCAAATATAAAGGATATTATAATGATATTGCTTAGATAACTTGAATAACTGGTGTGGAAAACATCAACAAAATAAAGACAACTATTTTATGTACAGATGAGAAATGGATCTTGAGTATCGTGCATGAGTTCTACTTACTAATAATAAATAACAAGGTCATGATTCTTCACAATGAATCCTTACTGTTCGAATCATGAGTCTAGAATTTTATCACTAGATACAAATCAAAAGCAACATCTATTCACTCTTCAATGCATAGATAATAATACGGTGCAGGAACATATTTTTAGAAAGACAATGTCATTGAACAAAATAATAATAAGTTGCTTGAAGATTGTCTTTTACATACAGAGGATGGCATTTTTATAACCAGGCGAAGCTCCTCAGCTTAACAAATTTCATTTAAGCAATAACTAGTTCAACTAAATGCTCCTTGATATTTAGATGGATATTGACTCGTCTTTATTTACGTAACTGTCTGGTCATTAAAGATATTCAGAATCTTCTCCAAATTATTTGTATAGAGTGAGCTTCAAAACAAACTCAAACTAATCTAGAAAAACTGATGCAACCAAAATTCCTTCTTTATCGAGATCTTTTCTTAATTTAGCACAGTCAGTTGGGTGTCATCTGTTTGGTGGTGAGATTCAGATTTCTTGATGGTTTCCTTTTCTCCTATGAAACCTTAATGGGATGGATCCCATAGATAGAGGGCTCAAGAAGGTATAAAACCCATGTCTGTGATTTGCCCAGAGAAGCCCATCGATATGCTAACCGCCAATTGCACTACGCTCTGAGTGCCAGATCAAGTGTCAGATGGAGTATCAAATCGAGGGCTGGAGGCATGGATCGAGGACCACCAAATTCTCTCAATCCTTCCACAATTTTAGAAAACAACTTGCGTAGGACCTAATTGGGAATATTAGGAACACAACCCAGGTGTCAGATTTTTCTGATTTAGCTTCATCCTCCCACAAATTGAGCTCGACGTTCACTTCCTGGAAAAAGGGTCGGATGAAGGTCCATATGAAGGTCTGGATGGAGGTATGAACGAAGGACTAGATGGAGGGTTGGATCATGTCTGTGGTATTTTGCAAACAAGCGAGATATGTTTAGAAATCATAATCACTCAATGGAAGATAAATTAACATAAAATAATTACAAAACACCGATTACACATACCTCATGTTGTTCCATGGTGAATTGATGCACAAAACCTGATAATACCTTTAAAAAGAGATAAATAAAAGAATAAAGTGTATAACTTCCATATGAAAAAGAGGTTTGGGCATCATAAAAACAAGCAAAACATAGATTCATTAGTTGCGTGACTTAGTTATCAATCTAGATGATATTGAGTGATTAGAGACTTGGGATTTTGTTGTTGGCATGGTATGAGTGATGGGTTTGTATGGCCCTCATTAAGTATCAGGTGGTCATGTGATGACCATGGAGAGAGCATTCATGGGGACCTACTTTGGCTCGACCTAAATGTTTCTTACAACAATTATGAATTAGTTGATTGCACAAAGATGAGTAGGTGGTGGGGACTTCACATTCTAGATCTTTGTGTGCACATTTCTATTTGAGAGGTCTCGGCATCCCACCTACACCATGTGATCAAGGATATAGGACTGAAGGATCCCCACATTATTTTATGGGTTGAGATGATGAGGAGGGGTGGGAATGTTGATATGGAAAATGTCTTCCAGATGAGCTTATTTTCTCACTGGCACCATCTCTTGGTACAAAATAACTTCTATCAATACACAAATATGGAATACAGGGAAGACCTAGAGCTCTCACACTCTTTCACCTAGGGATGAAGAATAGAGGGTAAGTAAATGTCCATTTCTGTTTTATTTTTGGTTTAGTTTTTACATGGTAGTGTTCCCCCCCCCTCACTTCTAGGGGTAACTAGAGGAGAAATGTTTTATCCATGATCCACATTTTAGACAATAGTATGATGATGTCATTTTAGACTCTTAATAGACAAAATCTTTCAAATGCCTCCTATTCATGTGACAAGTGCCTAAATTGGGATGTTTTTAGCACCTATTTAGTACCTTTTTCCCATTGTTCATTGACTCTTAATACCTTCATCATCCAGTTTGTCTCACTTTTCACCGAGATATGAATCTTCCCCCCATATTCTATTTTTATTCGATTCTTATATATTTCACAAGGAAACTATTCTCTTCTTTCACTAACATTGCTATACGGGAGTAATTATAGTGGCAAAAACTTCCTCTAGGAGTTGTAACTCATCTATAGTTGCTGCAATTATGAGCATGATACAACTGTTGCAATTCCAAATGTAGTATCATTTCTCCAAATCCAAGACAATTTTTCCAACACATCAATCAACGTTAAAACTGTTAGTCAGAGATCACCTCTTACTTGCAAAAGGTGACAAATGGAAAGTGGACAACCAAATAAGGAAAAGTTCACCTACCACAATTTTCGCCCAGTTGATCCGAGTCAGTATATGCCTTCTCTTTCCTAAACTTTTTTGTCATCGATGTAAACAGATGAACAAACTGATTCTGATGGTTTTCCATACATATACTTGTTTTATTTAGACATTAAATGTATTGTATAAAGATCCCATCTTCTTTTTATAATACTCGGTTGCATTGTAAATTTCAAAACTTCGACAATATAATTTCCTTCCTCCTCCTATTCATGTGATGATGTGTTGAGTTCTCATATCGTTTTGATTTTGTAATCTAGTTCCTTGTTTAAGGGGGTAGGAAACCCTCCTTAGTCAAGTATTGCCTATAAATTAGAATAGGATTAACATTCTATTTTTGTTTAATCACTTTCACATTTATTTAGTTTTGCTTCAATTCCAAGTTTCATAAAAAATTAATTGCAATTCAGGCACAATTGGCAATTAGTCTCTTTATGATTTTGAATTTTTTTATAACAATTGTGACTCAGGTGTTAATTAGATTTCTGTAGATTTATAATGATTGTGAATCGTAGATGTTGTTGCAACTCTTTCTGGTACAAATCTCATTTTTGTGATTCTTTTTTATGTAATTCATGTTGTTGCAGCTTCGTTGATGCAACTCCACTTGTAATTGTTACTTTACTGTACTTTCTTTCTTATTTGTAATAGTTTGATTCTCTAACAATTTGAGATTGATATTCTATTGATTTAATGAGTTGTTTTTAGAAAAATAGGATCGTAGAGAAATAAATTAAAATAAATGCATAAATAAAACACAAAATATACATAGTACAATAGAGACACAAATATGTGTGGTTCACCCAATATGGGCTACGCCCATAAAGAAATTTCCATTGCTTTATTTTAATATCCAGCAAAATGAAGGGTTACAACCTGCAACACATGCACTACAACTTCAACTTCACTCTCTTAGAGTCTCCTCCCTCAGTCACAATACAGTTTCACACAAAACTAGTATGTTACTACAATACAATTCCCTCATATAGAAAAAAGGGTTTCCTTCTAGGGAAAAAACCTAACATAACTTCTATAGTTAGATATACAACCTTATGATCAACGATCTAGATTGACTGTGAAAATATAAAATTTTGCAAGGTAATTTTTCCAAACAAAATTCTTTGGGGGTGCTTTCCTCGAACCCTCGCCTGGACCACCCCCCTCCTAGACCCCCTGGAGACATATGTGGGCGGGAAATCACACACACACCCCTCGTCAGGAAATGGGATCTAAAAATGAATAAAACAAGACCTGTAAATCAGGAAGATAATTAGGGTCCAAAACCAACAATTGTCACTAGCTTATGCATCATATGATAATGTGTTTTTAACCCATATCCATGCATTTACAATCACACAATTGTTACAACAAGTCAAGGTTATCTTCATACTTTAAAAAATCACCATCAGGTACTAATTTGATTTACTTTTCGCAAAGAGTGATTTACTTTGTGCACACTGTGATTTACTTTTTGCAATGTGTGGTTTACTCTCCGGAAAGAGTGATTTATTTTCTGCACAGTGTGATTTAATTTTCGAACGTGTGATTTACTTTCAACAAGAGTAATTTATTTTCCACAAGTGTGATTTACTTTATTTTTTCTAGTGAGAAATTTATTTTCCAATGAAATATAAATTCGAGAAGTAGTGTAGATTGGTGACTTAATTAAGTATCTTGAAATATTTATTTATGACATTAATTGTACTACAACTACTTGGAAAACTAAAAAACTATACTAGCATATACAATGCACGAAAGTTTGTAAGTAGGATATGACCTTGGATCGATAATTAAATTCACAACTCTTCAATTGCTTAGTAAATTAATTAGAAAGTAATTGAAAAGTTCATTATTTTTTGCACCATTGTTGGGTTACTGTCAAAAGAGTAGTTGTTGTTTTTCTATTGTGTGGGTTTTCATTTCAGTAGATTCCTTGATATCATTTATTTTCAACAATTCATAGAATGTTTTTATAATATTTTCTATGCAAAGAGTTAGATATCAAGAAGGTATATTTATTAGTTCATCCAAAAACTAATGAAAATCTAACAATGAAAGTCGATATCAAGAGGAAAAGGATCAAAATCAACCAAGATATCTATCACCTACAACCAGTTTTTTTACCAAGAAGAACCTTGAAACCTCCCCTTAGGGATATGAGATTGTACAAGGGTCTATGCACATAGAGGTTCCACATTCAGAATATCATACCACTAAACAATACCTCTCTGGGGATTTCATTTTTCCCACGACACCTTCATAAGAAAAATACAACCCTCAGAAAAAATGGCACACCAAATCATCAAGGAGGAAACCTCCACATTCAGATTCCCAATTAGAGGATTAAATGAGGATACTAAAATGAAGAACATCCCTCACTCAACCTTGCTCAATTTTCATGGTTTATGTAAAGAATATCCCGACGCCTTCCTCTTCAATTTCGATGTACTTTACAAAAGTTATGATTATGTGTCAAATTCCTAGAAATTGAATCTTTTCCCTACCACACTCAAGAATGTTACACTACTTTGGTTCATGGCCCATTTTAGAGACAACATCCACACATTGGACTAGATGAAGAATATTGTTTTACAAAAACACCAAGACTATTGTAAATATAAGGAAAGGAGGGAGGAATTCTTCATGATGATGCAACTTGAATACAAGATCCTTGAGGATTACGTTAAACTGTTCAACTATAATTTGAAAATGGAAAGGGAAGGAGATTAGGCTCTCGAGACACGAAGTGTCTTATTTATAAGAGGGGTCTAAGATCATTGCATTGAGATCCTCAACATTATGGGGGGGATGAGATGTTTCTGGGTCAAATTATAAAGTTATCCTGGAAATTTGTCGTAAATATTCTAGAGGCACTTCAAAAATAGGAAAAGGAGCAAGAGATATACTAGAAAGAAATAAAATGAATGCTATAGGTGGATTTAAAAGACCATAAATCATGAACTTGTTAAAGGACTTCAAGATTCTTATACTTAGTTTCCTAAGATCCTAGTTGGATACACTGCAAATGAATAAGAAGGAAGAGATAGAATGAGCTTTAACGATATTTTTCTAAAATGCAAAAGGAAACACCCATGGAAATAATGTTCATTATATCAAATCAAGGTTTGCGGAATATGAAGTGAGGTCCATGCTACTTGCAATTTTCCATTCTTAGCATCATTGAAATCTATCTACTAGAAAGTCGAGGAGCCAAATTAGTTATTATTTGTCTCTCGGAAGTGACCTGGACAACCCAAACCTCAGGGTATTATTCAAGACCAATATTAATATTTTAATTCATATTGTACTAACCCTTCCATGCAATATACTTCCCAACCATGGGCTATGCCAACTAAATAATGGGTGGATCCTCCTCCAAATTAGTTTATGGAAATAGGGGTGGTGAAATCCCTCTTTAGGAGGCCCTCAATATCCCATAACACATAAATCGATGCAAGTTATTACCCCTCTACAAATGCAGGAATCCAAATTAGGCCCTCAACCACAACTACTCTCACAACCCATCCCTAACCCTAATAATCTAGGGTTAGGTCAACCGACACAAGTTATTGGACTTGCTTCTTACCTAACCTATTCCATCTCTTCCATGGAAAGTAACTATATTCACCTTCGATCTGAGAATACACTAACCAAGGACAAACCTTGTATTCATATTGAATATTTTAATGCGGATGTTTGAGATGAAGAACCATAACATAAATAATCTCAAGAACCTTTGAAAGTCGGTAATGCCCACCATGAACTTCAAAATCCATCGTATCTAGTAATATTAAACATAAATAAAACTTTAACTCGGTCTGAGTTTGATATATTGGGTGTTATAACCTTAAATTACACCACACATGCTTACTTGGCATCAGGCCAATTCATATCCCTTCTTTGCTGAAACTATGTTGAACAACTCTTTGAAAATACTCTTGTGTCAAGGCCCACGTGCCCTAACCCATTACTGCACGCATGTGCATGCTGGCAGGCCTACTACAGCCCGCGTGTACCTAACAAAGTACAAAAAAAGGAAATTTTCCGACGGAACAAAAAGCTATGGGTCAGTTAACTAAAACTCCCGGCCATGCATGGCCAAGAGTTCGTCTAAAACCCTAGCTCCTTGTAGCCTATAAAACAAGGGGTAGGGTTACCATTTGGAGGAGGAAAAAATATAGCGAATAAACTCTGCCCATTTACGTAATCCATTGTGCCAACCCTTTATCCTTTCCTCATGCCAAAGAAGATTTAACACAAAGAAGTTGGAGGACAAAAGAAGAGGAGCCCAAGATCAGGGTCAAGGAGCGGTGGTCGGTCTCGACTTTGATTGTAAGTTGATTCATTTTTCAAATATTAAAAGAATACTTTTCCCATCCCAATGCATGAATTATCTATGGTTTGGTTAATTTATGCTTAATTTCTAACCCTCGAGTAGAGAAGTAGCATGCATGCATAGTTTTTTGTCTTGATTGCAGGTCATCTTTGGAAGAAGCAGCGCAAGCAAGTGGTCAAAGCACAACGGAGGAGATACATCAAACACTGGTAAAAAGGTTAGTAGTCATTCTCTATGCATGTAATGTGAAAGAGGGGTTTAAGTTTTGGGTTGTAGGTTAAAAAGTAATTTCTATCTGCATGCAAGTCTGACCCTAGTTTGCTAGTCCGTAGGGCATTTTTCCCAACAACAGAATTGGCGACTCCACTGGGGATTATACTCTTTAGGGTTTCTGGATCTCTTCAAAGTTTTTGGCTAGTTTAAAAGATTAAATTTTTTGTTTTTCTTTGCCTCCCTTTTTTCTGTAAGGTCTGAGCTAGCAGGGAGCTTGGTTCTTTATACCAGTTTTCCCTGACTGTTGCTTGATGGTAGTTGTCGGGACACACAGAGGTAGACGTGGCCTGCAGAAGGTCTACACGTGTGTACCCACGCCCTATCCTCTCACAACCCGCGTGTGAACGCTAGATGTAGAGGTAGTGGTAGCGTGTAGGAGTTCAGAGAACTTTAGAGGCGGTCCTCCTCTTCCCTGTCAGAATTATACATTCTCAGGGGGTTTTCTGGAATCCTGTCTGAGTCTTGTTGGTTCATAGTCCTGTCTCATATTGCTTTATTTGCCTTATTATTCCTTGCATTATTTTTTCTTTTCTGTTAGAAAAAGCATCCAAGCCTTCAAGGGACCCTGTTTGTCAATACCAAAGGCCTCTTCCTGGTTTGGACTGGCTGTTTTTATCTTTGTCTTAGAAATTATACATACATGCGGCGTGTACAAGGTCAACCCGCATGTACACGCGTTTTGTTTCAGCTCAGCACGCGTTCGCACGCGTGCTGTTTTAGTGACAGTAGCGTGCTTGACAGGCTACTTTTTGTTCAAGGTGGGGCAATCATCCCCTCCTTTGATGAGAAGTATTCCTCTCAGGTGTTTGAGTCTAGGGTTGAACAGTCAGTAGGTTAGGTCATCTTACCCTTAGCCTTCTTTTTCCCAGTTGATAGTTGAATAGAAAATATAAAAAAAGAATATTTTTCTTTATGGTTTTTAGGCAAGCGTAAGAGTCTTTGTTTTCTTTATTGCCATTGTGTGCCTTTACTCTGATTCTTTGCAATCTGCGCTTTAAGCCAAAATTTTTCTTTCTTGGTTTTGTGCTTGTCGGTATTTTCCCTTTGTTGCTTTATTATCACTTAAATAAATAAAAAAATCTCTTTTCATTTTCTTCTTTGTTTGAAGAGTGTGTTTCTACATCACTAGCTAGGGAGAAGTCTTTTTGTTCATAAGTTTTTGCAGTGAATTTAGAGCATAATTAGATCATAGTCGAGCAAAATTCCTTTATGTTTGCTGCATAGAATTTTAGAAAAATTGAAAAAGAAAAAGAAATCTTTCTTTGTGAAAAATTGTTGAAATTTTGCATTTAGTAAAAGTCTTTTGTTTCCATATTTTTTCATTCATTTTTTCTTTTGTCTTTACACACCATTAGTTTCACCTTCATACCCCTCGATGTAAGAAAAATCCTTAAAAGCAATGATAATTTAAAATCTGTTAGAGTTTTTGTTTGTAGCGTTCACAAACTAGTTCAGGACTAGGGCCTTGGATTAGGTTGGAGAGGAAACTCTCCAAGGCCATTCAAAACCAAACATTAGAGTCTGTGATAGGGAGTGTA
>SNQJ01S0149689.1:0-23365 GCA_010110895.2 Picea sitchensis | reverse complement strand
AAAAGAGGATGGGAGAAGTTTTTTTTTTTTTGGCAGCATAATGAGTCGCCCTTGGATAAAGCACATCTGTCCGTTTGACCATCAGACTATGGGATGTAGTATGACCTTAGGAAGCTTTTCTCTCTATATAGAGTTTTTTCCTCCACCGTTTGGTTACTCTTCCAAACATATGGAGAGTTTGCGTTGCCTCCAGCTTCGTAGACTTATGATTAACATATATGCTACCTGAGTCTTATCACTTGTCGTGCTATTGTCCAAGGGAAGTTTGTCACTAAGCCTAAGTCGGCCCCTCTGCAATATGTATCTTGTCCGCATACCCGACCATCCTGAATGTCCAATCAAGTCCTTGTTCTAAATCACTGAATCCTTTAGTCCGATCATCAAGATTATCAAGTCCATAACCGACGAGCTGTCAAAGACTTTTGGGTAGTGCAGTCGTACACTCATATTACACTCCTACCCGAATTTTAGAAGATTTTGAAGTTGTTGCTCAAGCTCTGAAGTACAGCCCTCAGGCCGAATCAGCTTCTGGAAGATGGGTACTCTATATGTATATCTTTCTGATTTTGATATGTAGCTCCATTGTGTATTATTCGCGGCTACTCTTTATATTTATTCGACATGGATCTACAGTGTATTTGATTGGTAGCCATGGTTCTATTTTATCCCGAGCATGGGTATGCCCGCCTCGGTGAGACATTTGTCATTTTTTAGATGGCACCTCCTGGTTCCTGATCCTTGGGCTCACTCATTCAGCACATCATAAAATATTGGTAAAAGATTGGTAATGTATTTCGGCCATCAGATGCTCTTCTGACCTCACAAATTAGGGGGCATATTTTATAACCCTAAATTACACCACACATGCTTACCTGGCATCAGGCTAACTCATATCCCTTCTTTGCCAAAACTATGCTGAACAACTCTTTGAAAATCCTCTTGTGTCAAGGCCCACACGCCCTAACCCATTACTGCACGTGTGTGCACGCTGACAGGCCCACTATAGCCCGCGTGTACCTAACAAAGCACAAAAAAAGGAAAGTTACTGACGAAACAAAAAGCTATGGGTCAGTTAACTAAAACTCCCGGGCATGCATGGCCGAGAGTTCGTCCAAAACCCTAGCTCCTTCTAGCCTATAAAAGAAGGGGTAGGGGTACCATTTGGAGGAGGAAAAAATATAGCGAAGAAACTCTGCCCATTTACATAATCCATTGTCCCAACCCTTTAGCGTTTCCTCATGCCAAAGGAGATTTAATGGAAAGCAGTTGGAGGACAAAAGAAGAGGAGCCCAGGATCAGGATCAAGGAGCGGTGGCCGGTCTCGACTTTGATTGTAAGTTGATTCATTTTTCAAATAATAAAAGAATACTTTTCCTGTCCCAATTCATGAATTATCTATGGTTTGGTTAATATATGCTTAATTTCTAACCCTCGAGTAGAAGTAGCATGCATGCATAGTTGTTTGTCTTGATTGCAGGTCATCTTTGGAAGGAGCAGTGCAAGCAGGTGGTCAAAGCGCAACGAAGGAGCTACATCGAACTTCGGTAACAAGGTTAGTAGTCATTCTCCATGCATGTAATGTCAAAGAGGGGTTTGAGTTTTGGGTTGTAGGTTAAAAAGTAATTTCTTTACGGTCAAAATTTGCATGCAAGTCTGACCCTAGTTTGCTAGTCCGTAGGGTATTTTTCCCAACAACATTGGGGGAACTCAAGAATGTGTGTTTCAAAATACCACTATTCCAAGCCATCAAGGATGTGCCTATTTATTCAAAAGTGGTATAAGAACTTTGTTTAAGGAAACCAAGTAGAAAATGAAAGGAACCCCAAATTATCCAAGTTATGGCTAAACTGTCAAAGTTAATGATGGGGGGAGTTCTCATGACCAAACACTCTGACCCTAGACATCTGATAGTTAGTGTGTATATCTATAATACACTCATTAGAAGCACATTAATTGACATTGGGGATACCATCAACATTATGATGGGCGAGATCATGCAAGACTTAGGACTTACGGGTCTTAGGGAAACCCAAACCATACTCCAACTCCTTGACATGTCAACCATTAAACTAGAGGGAATCTTAGAATATGTATTGATCTTTGTAGTTTAGGAAATATGACCATCTCCCACGAGACCTCTACAAAGCAATTAAATCTCTATCCTGCTTCTAAACCTAGCATATATCTAGAGACACCACTCTAGGTCAACAGAGAAGATAATGATGAAGAATGAGAAGGTCATCAAGTACTCTCTATAGATAAAAACTATCAATTAGAGAGAAAATAGAGGATGGTGAAATCAATGATTTTATGGCCTCTTCATCTTCCTCAACAAAATCACATATCCTTGAGCAAGTTATGCAACCAGAAACACATGATTCTGAAGCATTAACAAGCATCTCACCTATAGAAAATAGATCTCCACCATGAAAATTCCAAGGGTCCTGTATAGAAACTATAGAAGCTATCCCCAAGAAAACCTTGAAAATCAACCAAGAATTGCCTAAACAACAAAAATAGCGACTGGTTGAAGTGTTACAAAAACAGAGTGATGCCTTCACCTAGGATTACTCTAACATGAAGGGAATCCATCCCGACTTATTCACACACCATATATACATCAATAAGGGATCCATATTCATCCACTTTCACCAGTGCCGTATGATTCCATCATTGAAGGAATGATTTAAGGAGGGGCTACAGAGATTGCTCACAACCAACTTTATCTATCCAATTTTTCATAGCCAATGTGTCTCCCCTCTCATCATGGTACCAAAGAAAAATGGTAAATGGAGAATTTGTGTCGACTATAGAGAACTCAACAAAGAAACACACAAAGATGGTTTCCCAATCCCATTCATTACTAGATCCTAAGTACGTTAGTAAGGAAGAAATACTTTTCTTTCCTTGATATATTCAATGGGTATAACTAGATCTAGATTGCACCTAAGGATAAAAAAAAAACTACGTTTACATGTCCTTGTCGAACATTTACCTATTGTGTCCTACCATTCAGGTTATGCAATAGCCCCACAAATTTTCAAAGAGTTGTAATTGGTATATTCTTTGTTTTAATTCATGATTACATGGAAATATTTATGGATGATTTCACAACACATGGTAATGAATTTGATGAGGCATTAACAAATCTAGATAAAACATTCATAAGGTGTAAGGAATCAAATGTTTCCATCAAAAATGAAAAACGTGCAATGGTTTTAATTGATGCAATCATATTAGAACACCGCATCTCAAATAAAGGCATCCAAGTGGATCCAATAGAAATTAATGTAGTCTTAAACTTCTCGATCACATCATCACAAAAATAGGTATGAAGCTTCTTAGGATATGTCAGTTATTACCGTCACTTTATCGAAAGTTTCTCATGAACATATCTTCCATTATTTTATTTTCTTACCAAATATTCTAAGTTTTTATTGATAGAAATATGCTAGCATGCACCTGAAAAACTGAAAACTAAAGTGTATGAGGCGCATATTTTAAGAAGACCTGATTGGTCCCTCCCATTTCATATTTCCATGGACACATCCATATGCAATCTACTACATCAACAAGAATCTCTCACCCAAACAACTAAAGTATATAGTAACAAAAAATGAGTTTCTTGTCATAATAAAAGAAATTAATAAATTTCGATATTATATCATGGAATATCCAATAATAATTCAAAATGACCATGTTTCCATAAAATATTTAATTAAAAAAACTATAATTAATGGTAGAGTCACTAGATGGTTGTTTTTATTACATGAACATGATATAACCATCTTGAATAAACTAGGAAAATATAATGTAGTGGTTTATTTTCTTTGAAGACTCACATCTAATGAAAATGAGCCACCCAATGAATATTATTTTCCTGATGAGAACCTATTTGAAGTTTCTACTAACTCCCCTTAGTTTGATGCTATCACTAGTTACCTGATCTTCGAACTCATATTACACACACCAAGCCCAAGTATCAAGCCTGACCATGATATTCTGAGAAAAGAGCCCAAGTATCAAAAGCACACACACCAAGCATTGTGGAGGGAGCCACACAAAGAATACATATTTCATTACACATTGGACGCACTACGCATTCGACAGTATCATGTTCTGTTGTATGTGTTACACACACTAAAGACAGTGCCCGAGCCACCAAGCATGGGTCACATGTAAGAATCCCACGAGGAGTGGCAACCATAAATCATCGAGCAAAGCACCTGCAACACAACACAAAACAACCGAAACCAAGAGACCACAGGTCGAGCACCTGCAACACAACACAAAAGGGCTGAAAGCAAGATCCCATAGGTTGAGCATTGTACACAACACGTCTGGCCAATACGAAGCACCCAAGCCACGATCCAAGAGGAGCGAGGCCGAGGCAGGTAGGCAGTAGCAGCCAAACCTCGGGGCCATAGGTGCGACCATGGATACCAATGCCGATAGTGCGAGCAGGCCTAGCGGCCATGGTCATACCCTCCTGGCAGTCGACTGTGGGGCCAAGGCCCCATCGTCTAAACTCGATAGTGTGTGTATAGTAGAGGAGAGGTCGATTATGCACAGAGCAGAAGGGAGGTGTAGCCGAGGTTGTGTAGAGGAGAATGAGGGCTATACACGTTGGGTAGGGTTTGAGTAGTTGTTTTTCTTTATTATTATTTTGTTTTATTCTTGGACAGGCGGGAAAAGAGGGAGGGGGCAAGTGGACCTCATGAGAGGACCCACCCCGACTTTGATTTTTAAAATTTTATTTATTTATTTTAATTATTTTGATTTTATTTTTAACCCTTTTGTTTTAATTATTTTAAAACATTATTTAAAAGAAAATTAATTTTAAATTTTAAATATAAATTTAGTGTAAAAATTTATTTTTAAATGATTAATTTCAAATTTTAATTTTATTTCAAACTATTGATACTAGTAATTAATTAATTAGTGAGGTCCCCAAGGTGTAGGATAGTCGGTGATGGAGTGTGTTGTTAAGTCACTCTGTGATGTTAAATTCATTGGTTCGAAACCTGTGGGGACAAAAAATCCAACAATGTTAAGGGTTGGTTTGGCTTAGGCTTTGTGTGATACCCAGGTCATTTTGATGGCTTAGATGTCCCTGAGTCCTGGTTTCTTAGCCACATGTTAGTCCCACATGTCACGGACAAACTAACAAACAAAAAAAAATAAAATTAATTAGTGATTAATTAACTAGTGATTTGAATGATTAATTAATTAAGTGAGTAATTAACATTAACATATTTAATAATATTTAATAATTAACATAACATTATGATACTAATAATAATATTTATTTTATGGATTAGATTAAATGTGTTGATTAAGACTATTGAAACTTAGGTTAAAGTTTAGTCTAGGTTATTGGGTTATAATAATTAATCAAGAGAGTATTTAACACACTTTAATTAATTTTGAAATCCCTAAAGACTTAAGGAGGTAAGCGACACTTATTGGCGACTATGATACAGTGCTAGCGTAGCTAGAAAGGTAGAGGGTTAGTAACTATTCTGAACAAAGTTACCAAGCTTAGAGGATTTTGACCCCAATCTTTAGCCACTTACCCTAAAGATAGTAGCATCTGTTTACAGACAAGTAAAAAAAAAACTTACGCCTAACCCTATGTTTACAAGTATAAGTTGAGAAAATATGAACTGCCTTAGACTCTTCCCTGAAAAGCATTTGGTTTGATGTAGATTCAATTATACAGGATGGTTAGTACTCGGGGAAATAGAGGCTGAGGGGCATCGTCGCAAGGACCGCCAATGTCGGCACTTCCACCACCATCGCCTAAATTGGCTCTCATTTTGTGTTCTTTGGAGGCTATTAGTGAGACTTTAAATGGGCGTCATCTAGCAGATGTCACAGTGGAACCCCCACCATCTAGAGTGGGTAACCCTGAAGTTTCAAGGGATTCAGAGGGAGGGCCTCCACTCGAGGACATCACTAGAGAAATGCAAAATATCAAACTCCCAGAGTTTTTTGGGGGTCGTGCCAGTGAGTGTGTAGAGGCATGGTTGGAAGGAATGACACGATGTTTCACCTTAAGAGACTATGGTTCAACGTCAAAGGATAAAATAACGATCTTTCAATTGAGGTATAGTTCCTTGAACTGGTGGGGAAACCTAGAGAGGCAGTTGCACCTTACCCCAGACACCGTCTCATGGGAAATTTTTGAGGAAAGGTTCTGGAGGAAATATTTTCTGGCTTACTACGAGGAACAACAGGTGGGATCATTTCATGCTCTAGTATAGGGAAACAGGATTGTGGAAGAGTACGAGATCAGGTTCATGAAGTTGGTAAAATATCTTTCGTACATGGATAATGATCAATGATAGGCATAACTATTTTTCTATGGGTTAAACCCTAAGATAAGGGCCATGGTATGGATGTGGAAACCGTCGTTAGTAGTGGAAGCAATTGAAAATGCACATTATGCAAAGGAACATATGAGCTTAAACAAAGGTATGAGATTGACCTTTCCACAACATCCTGGATTCGTGGGTAAGGTCTCTAGGCCCTTCTCCAGGGGAGGGAGCTCTAGGCTGACTCCTTATGGTAATAGAGTCACACCTTGGACAGTTGATATAGGTATTTCAATGGAAGCAAGTGCAACATACGACTCATCACCCAAGACGCAGGCAGGTCCACGACCTTCTCAGGGAGCAACAAGTAGGGGTAGGGGCTCTAGGGGAAGGAACTCATTTAAGATACCGTCATAGGGTAGTGCACAGGTTCCATCTTGTGTTACATGTTGGGGATGTGGAGGACCCCATTACCAATGTGACTACCTAGATTTTCAAGTAGGATTTGTGTATAGAAAAGGAAAGGCCACGATAGGAAGATAAAGTAGTAGCTACCAGATTTATGCAACAGTTAATAATCACCAGGCAGAACATCAATCCACGGTGGTGGATTCGTCAGGTACGCTAAATCATGTCAATGTTAAAATTTATTTGATTTTGGTGCTACAGATAGTTTCATTTCACCATATTTATTAGAAAAGAGTGGATTGGAAGCCTACAAGCATGATGAATTTAAACAAGTTGAGATGGCTTTGGGGGAAAAACAAGTGGTAGGACCTAGCATTGATAATTTTCTAGTAGACCTGGGAGTGTGTACTACCAGTTTAAAGGTATATGCCACTACTCTCGGGACGTATGACCTAGTCATTGGAAAGGATTGGTTAGAAGCCCATCGAGCTATGGTAGATTGTTTCGTGAAAAGGGTGCTTTGTGTTGACGATGAAAGAAGGCCAGTAGAGATCCATGGTGTACGGAGAAAGGTGTCTCTACACTTTATCTCAACTATGAAGGTTAAATGTTTCATGAGGCAAGGGTATCAACTATATGTAGTGGAAGAAGTCAACAAAAGGAAAGGACCCTCCTTGGATTAGTACCTAGTATTGTTGGAGTTTAAGGATGTTTTTCCGAAGGAGTTGCCAGGGTTACCTCCTGAGAGGGAGCTTGATTTTACTATTGAGCTAAAACATGGTGTAGAGCCAATTTTCAAGACTCCGTATAGGATGACAATGCTAGAACTTTGTGAGTTGTAGATGCAGTTGAAAGAACTACTCGAATTAGGGATAATAAGGCCTAGTGTCTCACCTTGGGCCACACCAGTAATTTTTGTGAAGAAGAAGGATGGTTCCTTACGACTATGTATATATTATAGGGACTTGAACCGTGCTACAGTGAAAAATAGGTACCCAATGCCATGGATAGATGATCTCTTTGATCATATAAAAGGAGTAGCGGTATTCTCAAATATTGATTTGCGATCAAGGTATCACCAATTAAGGATTAAGGATGGTGATATTCCTAAAAATGAATTTCGAACTTGGTTTTGGCTTTACGAGTTTGTTGTGGTACATTTCAATTTGACCAATGGGACAACAGTATTCATGAGCCTCATGAATGGTGTATTCCGGAAGTACTTAGACCGCTTTGTACAGGTCTTTCTAGATGATATCCTCATCTATTCCAAGAACGAAAGAGAACATGAAGAACACCTGTGAGTGGTGTTGTCCTGCCTTAGAGAGAACAAATTGTATGGAAAGTTGTCGAAGTGTTCCTTCTTCCAGAAAGAAATTCACTATTTAGGTCATCTTTGTGGACCCAGAAAAGGTAAAGGCCATTATGGATTGGCCAGTGCCGAAAAATTCTGATGAGGTAAGAATCTTCTTGGAGCTAGTAGGTTATTATCGGATATTTTTGGAAGGGTGCTCTAAAATAGAGAAAACCATCACCACTCTGCAGCGCAAGGGGGTAAGGTATGAATGGACAAAATAATTTGATTGTGCATTCATCGAGCTTAAGAGGTTACTAACTAGTGCACCAATTCTACGAGTGTTGGATATGGAAAAATACATCATAGTCTACATGGATGCCTCGAAGAAAGGGTTGGGGGCCATGCTAATGGTTGATGGAGGAGTGATAGCATATGCATCAAGGAAGTTGAATCGACATGAGGAGATTTATGCTACTGATGATTTAGAGTTGGCAGTTGTAATGCTAGCTCTGAAACTTTGGAGGCACTATCTAGTGGGGAAAAACTTTGAGCTCAAAATGAACCATGAAAGTTTAAAGCATCTCTTCTCTCAAAGGGTTCTTAATGCAACGTAGAGGCGACGTAGTGAGTTTATGAGAGAGTACGATTTTGGAATTTTGTACATCAAGGGAAAGGAGAATGTGGTCACAGATTCCTTAAGTAGGAGACCACATGTCTTCTCTTTGGTACAATTAAAATTTAATCTGAGGGAGCGTGTGTTGAAGAAACTCCTTGGAGATAGTTGGTATTTAAAGGTTACTTCAACCCTACAGAGTGGGAGGAAAATAGATCCAAAGTATGAAGGATATAGCCTGGAACCAGATGGACTATTAAGATATCAAGGAAGGATGTACATCCCCGAAGGTGGGGATATTCAAAGCATCATACTGAAGGAAGCCCATAGAGAACTTTATTGTGCATGTCCAGGTGTAAATAAAATGTACGTAGACATGAAGATGATTTTCTTCTAGGTAGGCATGAGGCATGATCTATTCCATTTTGTCTCCAAGTGCCTAGAGTGTCAACAAGTGAAAGCCAACCACCACCACCCAGCAGGTCTCCTACAACTGCATGATGTTCCTATGTCCAAGTGGGAAGTAATTTCTATGGATTTTGTTGTGGGATTGTCGCTCACATCGCATAGACACAATTCCATTCTTATGATAGTTGATAAGTTAACCAAGAGTGCTCATTTTATTCTGGTTAGAGACACTTACGATGTCACTGATGTGGCATGAATGTTTGTAGGTGAGGTCATTCGTTTGCATGGGATACCCAAGAAGATCATTTCGGATAGGGACTCCAGATTCTCTTCTAGGTTTTGGGCAAGTTTGCATTCATCGTTGGGGACTCAGTTGAACTTAAGCACAAATTATCATCCTGAAAAAAGATGGGAAAAATGAGAGTGTAAATTAGGTTATGGAGGACATCCTTAGGATGTATGTTATGGATAATCAAACACATTGGGGTAAGTACCTACCTTTGGTATAGTTCGCCTAAAATAACAGTTTTCATAGATCCATTGGAATGCCACCCTACAAAGCCCTATATGGAAGGCCATGTAGAACACCCTTGACGTAGACCCCCAAACCCTCGGGTCGAGGTCCGCACATGATCACTCTAAACCTAGCCTTTGAGCCTAATAGACTCTTTGGTTTCCCCTCGGGGAATACCTTTCACAGACAATGGTGTATCCACAGGTATTTATGTGTGTACCCGCGTGATCAAACATGAAGCATCAACTCAAATCTCCTGACCCAAAATAGGATCGCGCCTTCGCAAATTTGGGACTTTGGGTTTCACGATTTCATGATTCCTGATGTAGAGGGTTCCTATCTATAAAACCTCCAAAAACTGAATTTCTGAACTCTGATGCCCTCGGTAAAGGTTGACTTTTCAACGGGCTTCTTACTTCATCGGGATTTCGGACTTCGCAATTTTGTGAATCCAGATGCAAGGCTCTCTGTCCTTCGACCTCCGAACCCCGAAATGGTCCACAAGGTTTGACTCCGCTGATTGATGAAGACATGCCACCTGTCATCCTTGTCGTTTTCTACCTTTGACATAGACTCTTGCCACATGTCACTCTTCCGATTTTTCAAGACTTTCACTCCCAAAGCACTGCCTTCTCTTTTTCTCGACACCCAAAGTGCCAAAATTCCGAAACTCCACACCAATTCCTATCGCCACTCATGACTTCGGGACTTCCACTCCACTATGTTCAACTCCTTACTGTTGGGATCCCTGAAATGCTGAAATGATCCGACGGCTTGTGCAAACACGATCAATGGTCCACGTTGATTCTGGATCCTAGAGTGGTAAGCGCGCCTGCCTCTAACCACCCTGCAACTTCCCTGGATCCTATAGTCCTCATGATCTCATGAATTTCCCATAGAGAATTTTGACCACTCCTTGATCCTTGATAACTCCTGCGAAATAGACCAAGGTTCTTCCACTGGAACTTAACTTCTGTTGGATGTCTTCAACCCTTGTCTCCCTTCGAAGTAGTTCGACCTTGTCCTTTTTTGAACACGTCAATGGCGCTACCCCTTCTAAACTTTCTTAGCAATTTTGAGTCTTCGAAAAGACTCCTGCACGCACTCCTTACGACAAATCCCTCAGGTACTTTTAAGTATTTGAATTCTTGACTCTGTGCATCCTCCTGCAACAATAGTCCTTCAATTCACCCCTTAGTTGATAAGTCCTGATCTTCCAACCAACTTGCTCACACCTTGCATGGCTTCTTTGCCTCACCTGCACTTCCGTGGATATGAGAACGATATCTCTCTTGAGCTTTCAGAGATAAACTCTGAACCTTCATCACACACTCCTTGTGGACGATTTCAATGCACTCCTTGCAGGAACTTCTCACTGAGGAAGAGAAACAATTGAAACTCATTCTCTCTCTCTCAGGCTTCAAACATTTAACATGAAATCATACATTCAAACAATATTAAAGCAAATGCATAACAGAGAGAATAAACAACCATAATCATACCTTTCAACATGTATACATAGAAAGCATCATAACACCATGAATCTGAATCAAGGCTTCATATATTAATTCATAACTTTTGTACATGGGTTCCTCTATACAACTCTCTGCTACAACTCTCCTCTTCTCTATGCTCTATGCTCAATGATACAATTCTCTCTAATGTTACAATGATACAAAGGTGAGGGTGTCTATAGTCGGTTTTCCCTCCTACGCTCCTAAACTGTCTAATCTGGAATTTAAATCTACCTACTTTTGTTAACTGGCATAAATGCCTTTTACATCGACAGATGAGAGAAAATCGCTCATGATCTGTTTACATCCTCCAAAATATAAATGCAAGGTATGCCTTCTAGCTATTACATTAATATTTCAAAAACATTCCAAAACGTGAAAAATGCATGTTGCGCTTTCCAACTGTCTTCCCCTTCACGCTCGCTTGACGACTTACGATGCTCCTGCATCATACTCCCTCGCTTGAAAATTCTCATGAACTCTTGTTCATGAGATCTTGCACGGTCTGTCCATGCTTATGAATTTCTGCTTCATTTTCCCAGCTGGCATCTTCAATTGGATGTCCCTTCCATTTGACCAAGTATTCAAAATACTCTTTCCTCTTGGTCTTCTTGCTGACTCTCTTGTCAAGTATACTTTCCATCTGTGGCTTTTCAGCTACAGTCGTTTGTTTTGTCCACTGAACCTCTGTCTGTTCATTCTCTGCTCCCACCTCTCCAACTTTGTAAGGGCAAAAAACCACAATATTGAATATTGGCGAAATTCCAATCCCATCAGGTAATTCAATCTCATATGTGTTTGCGCCAAATTGCTTCATGACTCTGCATGGTCCAATCTTCTTCATTTTCAATTTGTTATATGTTCCCCTTGGGAACCTCTCCTTCCTTAGATGTGCAAGAATCATATCACCAACTTCAAATTGAATTTCTCTTCTGTGTTGATCTGCTCTGGGCTTGTACTCTTGATTCGAATTTTGCAAACGTTCCCTCACTTGGCTGTGAAGTTCCTTCATTGCTTCTTCAAAATCCTCTGCACTAGCACTTCTAGTTTCATTCTTTTCTAAATCTTTTAGTTCAGAAACTCCCCTTGGCTACATTCCATAAACAATCTGAAATGGACTCTGCCCTGTGCTTCTATTGATTGAATCATTATAAGCAAATTCCACATGTGGCAGAATGTGATCCCACTGACTATGGTGTTCAGTCACTAGGCTTCTCAACAAATCTCCCAAGCTCTTGTTCACAACTTTTTTTTGCCCATCCATCTAAGGATGATATTCTAAGATAAATGACAAACTCATCCCCAACTTCTTCCATAAAGTCCTCTAGAAATTTCCCACGAACTTGGTGTCTCGATCAGAAACAATACTCCTTGGCAAGCCGTGAAGTCTGATGACTTCTTTGAAAAACAGGTTCGCAATATGTGTTGCGTCACTGGTTTTCTGACATGGTATAAAATGTGCCATCTTTGAAAATCTGTCTACCACCACAAATATTGAATCAAATCCTCTTTGCGTTCTTGGCAACCCCAATATAAAATCCATGCTCACTGCATCCCATGGCCTCTTAGGTATGGGTAATGGCTGGTATAACCCTCTGTTCTTCTTTCTTCCTTTTGTGTGCTGACAAATTCTACATCTGTCCACAAATATTTTTACATCTATCCTCATCCCTGGCCAAAAATATGAGCCATTTAATTTCGAGAATGTTTTGTCATGACCAAAATGTCTGGCCAATCCTCCACTATGTTTTTCTTTCAACAGATTCTCCCTCATGGAGCATTTTGGAATACATAACTGATTTCACCTAAATAATAATCCATCCTAGATCATATTTTCTGTCCACTGGCTTCTGTCCTTGAGAATTTGATTCTCAGATGCCTCATATGCCTTTTTGAAATCTGGATCATCTATGTACATGTCCTTGAGGTTATCAAAACCCAATGTTTTGACTCTGAATTCCTGGATAAGCAAACATTTCCTGCTCAAAGCATCAACAACTTTGTTAGCAGTTCCAGAAATATGCTTAGTTAAAAAAGTAAAATTTTGCATGTATTCAACCCATTTTGCATGCTTTTGGTTCAACTTTTCCTGTTGAGTCACGAATTGCAAAGCATGATTATCGCTGTACAAAAAAAACTCTTTAGGAACCAAATAATGCCTCCATTTCTTCAGTGCTTGTATGACCGCATAGAATTCCTTGTCATACGTTGAGTATTTAACCTTCACCTCATTTAGTTTCTCACTGAAGTATGCAATCGGTCTGTCGTCTTGGCTCAAGACCACTCCAATTGCAAATCCACTCGCATCACACTTGATCTGAAATGTCTTGTTAAAATCTAGCAAAAACAAAATTGGTTGCTCCATGATCTTCTTCTTCAGCAAGTTGGAACTCTTCTCTACTTCCTCTGTCCAGTGAAAATATTTGTGTTTTTTCTTCATCGCATCCATCATCGGTGTGCTAATCCCACTGAAATTTTGGATGAATTTCCTATAGAAACTAGCTAATCCATCGAAGCTTCAAACTTCGAACACACCTTTCGGTGATGGCCAATTCTCAATCACATCCGCCTTCTCCGGATCCATTTTCATGTCATTTGCAGAGATAAAAAAACCCAAGTAAATGAGTTTTGTCCTCATAAATGTTGATTTCTTCATATTTATCAGCAACGTCTCTTGCTGTAATCTCCTCATCACTGTAGCTAAATGCTTCAAGTGTTCTTCTTCTATCTTGCTAAAAATCAATATATCGTCAAGATATACGATGACAAATTTTCCAATGAAATCCTTCAAGACTTCATTCATCAATCTCATGAAAGCACTAGGTGCATTTGTTAAGACAAATGGCATAACAAGCCATTCATATAGCCCCTCATTCGTCTTGAATGTTGTCTTCCACTCATCACCTTCCCTCATATGAATTTGATGATATCCACTTTTCAAATCAATCTTTGAAAAAAACTTTGCTCCACTCAAGCAATCCATCAAATCATCCATCCTTGGCAATGTAAATCTATATCTGATGGTAATCTTGTTGATTTCCCTCAAGTCTGTACACATCCTCCAGCCTCCATCTTTCTTTGGGCTGAGCACTGTTGGAACAATGCATGGACTCAAGCTTTCTCGAATCAACCCTTTGTCCATTAAGTCCTAGACTTGTCTCTTGACCTCTTCATTCTCCTGCAGCATCAACCTGTACATTGCTTTGTTTGGTAAACTAGCTCTAGGTATAAGATCGATGTGATGACTTATACTTCTGATCGGTGGAAACGAGCGAGGTAGTTCATCCACTATTATGTCAGCAAACTCTTCCAGCAACTTCTAGATTTCCTTTGGTAAGTCATCCACTCTTGTACTGGTTAAAACAATTCTAGTCTTCCTGAACACTATGAATTGTGTATCTTCCTTCTTCTTAACCTCCTCAAGAAGTTCCTTCCCACTCATGAGAAGTACAGTGTTGCTCACTTCTTGTTTTGTTTCTTTATCCTTAATCGGCAGCAACATGTGAGTCCTCCCATTCTTCTCTAGGGTGTATGTGTTTTTTCTCCCATCATGAATCACATTTCTATCATATTGCCATGGTCTAGCCAGCAATAGATGACAAACATACATGGGAATGACATCACATAATATTTCATCCTTATATCCTCCTATTTTAAATTCAACTAAAGATTGTTTAGTGACATTTACCTAATGTCCTTTTTGTAACCACAAAACTCTGTATGGGCTTGGATGTTCAATAGTCTCTAGCTCCAGCTTTTCTACCATCTCTGTAGAAACAATATTATCTGTGCTACCACTGTCCACGATGACTTTGCATACCCTGTCTTTGGTCTTGCAAGCAGTTCGAAAAAGTCTGTTCCTTCAGGATGGGTTCTTTGTCTCCTTCTCTGGCATTGAGAAAACTTTTCTCATCATCAGTGATCTTCCACCCTCAGCATCTTTTGCCTCAACATTCTGTCCTTGCGCTTCGGCAATGTGAGTTTCACCACGTTCTTTCTTTCTGTCTAGGCATTCATAAGATTTATGTCCTTTTTTTCCACAGAAAAAACATTTCACTTCACCTCCTCGACCTCTTCCTCTTCCTATGGTTTCAGGAAAAGTATTTCTATCGGCATATTGCCCTCTCTGTGAGCTTCCTCCTATTTCATGTTGAGTTTGAGGTTTCTTTCCCTCTTCTTGAGGTCTCTGAGTTCTATCTTGGGAAATTGTCTTGCCTCTGGATTGACTTCTGCCTCGGCCTCTCTGACCTTTCTTCTGGCTCAGCTTCTCTTAAGCTTTCAAAGCCATCTGATAAGCATTTTCTACAGTCCAAATGATCATCATGCTCATCTCATCCTAAATGTCATATTGCAGACCATTCATGTACCTGGCAACCTTTTTATCATCACTTTCCTTATGACCTTCTCTGATGTTTAGTTTGTAGAATTCTTCAGTGTACTCTTTCACTGACATCAACTTATGTCTCAAATTTTGCATCCTCCGAAACAAAAGAATTTGATAATCTTTGGGTATGAATTTCTCTTTCATATTTGCAACCATTCTATCCCAACTTTTGGTTTTCTGTTTTCCTTTGTAGTGTCTGTCAGGCTACAGTTCATCCCACCATAATGTTGCATGCCCTTTAAGTCTAGTGACAACGTACTTAACCTTCTTGTCTTCCTCGACATCCTCATAGTCGAAGTATTTATCCAAATCTCTAATCCAGTGTAGAAGTTGTTCAACATCCAGGTTTCCCTCATACATGGGAATCTCCATTTTTTTCTCTAGCACCTATCCTTGCGACAACCCTGAATAGGCGTTCATCTACAACATCTTCGACTGTGACTTCTTCTCCATGTCCAGCTTCATTCTCACTATCAGTCTCATTGATATCCCCAGTGTCGATTGTGCGCCTCTGTGTTGTTTCCATGGCATCAAGCCTGGCACATAGTTTGTGCATTTCCCTTTCCACTGTTGGATCAAGCATTGGTCTGCCTCCTCTTCTTGGCGGCATGGTTGTAAATATTTTCTCTTTTCTCCGCTACAGAAAGTAAAGAACTCTTTCTAATCTCTGATACCACAACTGACGCAGACCCCCAATCCCTTGGGTCGAGGTCCGCACAGGATCGCTCTAAATATGCCCTTTGATCCTAATAGACTCTTTGGTTTCCCCTCAGGGAATACCTTTCACACACAACAGTGTATCCACATGTCCTTATGTGTGTGCCCGCATGATCAAACATGAAGCATCAACCCAAATCTCCTGACCCGAAATAGGATCATGCCTTCGCAAGTTCGAGACTTCGGGTTTCACAATTTCATGATCCCTGATGTAGAGGGTTCCTATATCTACAACCTACGAAACTCGAATTGCCGAACTCCGATGCCCTCGACAAAGGTTGACTTTTCAATGGGCTTCTCACTTCATCGGGATTTTGGACTTCGCAATTTCATGGATCCAGATGCAAGGCTCTCTGTCCTTTGACCTCCAAACCCCGAAACGGTCCACAAGGTTTGACTCCGCCGATTGAAGAAGACACGCCACCTGTCGTCCTTGTCGTTTTCTACCTTTGACATAGACTCCTGCCACCTGTCACTCTTCCGGGTTTTCGGGACTTTCGCTCCCAAAGTGTTGCCTTCTCCATTTCCCGACACCCGAAGTGCCGAAATTCTGAAATTCCATGCCAATTCCTATCGGCACTCACGACTTTGGGACTTCCACTCCACTGTGTTCAACTCCTTGCTGTTAGGATCCCTGAAATGACGAAATGATCCGACGGCTTGTGCAAGCACGATCAATGGTCCATGTTCATTCTGGATCCTAGAGTGGTAAGCTCACCTACCTCTAACCACCCTATAACTTCCATGTATCCTACGGTCCTCGTGAATTTCCCACAGATAATTTTGACCGCTCCTTTCTCCTTGATAACTCTTGTGAAATAGACCAAGGTTCTTCTGCTGGAACTTAACTTCTGTTGGATTTCTTCGACCCTGGTTTCCCTTTGAAGTAGTTCGACCTTGTCCTTCTTTTATACACTTCAACGACGCTACCCCTTCTAAACTTTCTTAGCAATTTCGAGTCTTCGAAAAGACTCCTACACGCACTCCTTGCGGAAAATCCCTCAAATAATTTGAAGTATTTGAATTCTCAACTCTGTGCATCCTCCTGCAACAATAGTCCTTCAATTCACCCCTTAGTTGATAAGTCCTGAGCTTCCAACCAACCTGTGCACACCTTGCATGGATTTTGTGCCTCACCTGCACTTCCGTGGAAATGAGAACAACGATATCTCTCCTGAGCTTTCAGAGATAAACTACGAACCTTCGTCACGCACTCCTTGAAGACGATTTCACTGCACTCCTTGCAGGAACTTCTCACTCAGGAAGAGAAACAATTGAAACTCATTCTCTCTCTCTCAGACTTCAAACATTTAAAATGAAATCATACATTCACACAATGTTAAAGAAAATGCATAACAGAGAGAATAAACAACCATAAGCATACCATTCAGCATGTATACACAGAAAGCATCATAACACCATGAATTTGAATCCAAGCTTCATATATTAATTCATAACTTCTGTATATGGGTTCCTCTATACAACTCTCTGCTACAACTCTCCTCTTCTCTATGCTCTATGCTCAATGATGCAATGCTCTCTATTGTTACAATGATACAAAGGTGAGGGTGTCTATATTCGGTTTTCCCTCCTACGCTCCTAAACTGTATAATCTGGAATTTAAATCTACCTACTTTCATTAACTGGCATAAATGCCTTTTACATCGGCAGATGAGAGAAAATCGCTCATGATCTATTTACATACTCCAAAATATAAATGCAAGGTATGCCTTCTAGCTATTACATTAATATTTCAAAAACATTCCAAAACACGAAAAATGTGTGTTGTGCTTTCCAGTTGTCTTCCCCTTCATGCTCGCTCGACGGCTTACGATGCTCCTGCATCAACCCTTGAGTTGGGAAAGGTTAGAGGACCAAGTGACAGTTGGACTAGAATTGAGTCAAGAGATGGAGGAACAGGTGGTTCAGATTAGGCAGAGACTAAAGGAAGCACATGATAGAAATAAAATTTATGCTGATGTGCATAGGACTGATCGAAGTTATAAAGCGGGAGATCAAGTTTTCATTCGTATTAGGATTAATTAGAGTACCATTCAAATTGGGAAGGGGAGAAAATTGTCACCTCGATTTATAGGACCGTTCAAAATCAAAGAAAGAATTGGACCCATTGCCTATCATCTCGTACTGCCACCCCACTTGCATAAAACTCATAATGTTTTTCATGTATCCGTTCTACGTCATTATGTTGCTGACAAATATCATAAACTCAATTGGAAGGAATTGCAGGTATTGGACGCGGGAACCCTCACAGTAGAACCGTTACTCATATTGGACCATAGATTCTGATAGCACAGGAACTGTCTGGTAGACCAAGTTAAGGTCCAGTGGGACAAGTATAGCCCAAGATCTTCTACTTGGGAGGATGACGAGACATTACGACAAGATTATCCCTCACTTTTTTTACCACCTCGATAATATGTTTCTCGAAGGTTGGGTGTATGTAACACCACCTTTTGACTTAGACGGTTAGGATTACCTGAGGCCTAATCAACTTTATTTTCTATTAATTGTGAAACTATTAATGTTACACTTGAACTTTTAAGATGTAGGAACCTATGTGAATGTCAATTCTATGAATGTTTAACGCTATTTGAATGATGATGGACATTATGAAATCTATTATGTGAATGTTGATTCTATGAATTTTTAACGTTACTTGAATGTTGATGGATATGATGCAATCTATTAGGTGAATGAAAATTATATGAATGTTTAACATTATTTGAATGATGATGGATATGATGCAATCTATTATGTGAATGAAAATTATATGAATGTTTAACGTTATTTGAATGATGATGGATATGATGCAATCTATTATGTGAATTCCAATTCTATGAATGGTTAACGTTAATTGAATTATGGGGATATTATGCAATCTATTTCTAACTTGAAAATTTTGACATTTAAAGTTGTTGGTACATGGATACCAAATTGAGATTATGGTTGAATGCATTTACATGATGATAATGCATAGATATGTATGAGTTTGTGTTATAGACTAATCTGCAGGTTAGTGGGCTATGAAATAACCGAAGGAAATAATAATAAAAGTGGATGTCATGAACACCGACAAAGAAACAATATTGTATGAATCGTTGTATGTGAAATTGTGTTGGTTCGAATGCATTGCTATGATATATGGACCAGCGTAGGTTTTTCAGGTGGTGAGACTACCTAAAAATGAATATACAATGACAAAATTTCCAGCAACACAATGCCATTGTATATTCCATAGTAGGGTGTGGACTCTAGTCCTATTAGCAGGGTGGAGGAATTTCTCACCATGTATCCTCTGAAACCTAGAGTTGTGGGAAGATGGTGTTAGCTCATGCTCCCCTAGACGTGTGATGATACCAGTCAGTTTCCTGCTGGGGAAGCTTGGTCAAGAGAGTGATACTTCCATTTATGGGTTTTATTTGGATTTAGGTCAATGTAGTTGACGCTCGAAGATAGTCCAGTAGATGAAGGATAGGGATGGAAGATGGAAGTAATTTAGGGAGGAAGGATGAATAGAAATAGTTGAGAGTGTATGGGATTTTTTCCTTATAGTGGAATTTATTGTTTTCCCCTTTGAAAAGAGAATATGTAGATATGTATATTCATAATTACTTAACTGAACTACAACTGTCTAAATGAACATTATGATAAATTATTGTAATTAAGGGATTTTGTGAACATTTTAATTGGTTTATTATCTCTTATGAAATGAATGGTTTGGTTGATTGGATTGGACGCATACAATAATTACTATAAGTGTGATAATTATTGTCATTAGTACATGCGCGGGCCTTGTATGTGCTAGCTACGCATGCATTTATTGCACATGTACACTAGTATGCATAAGTTTTTCTTACTCATAATGTTGTTTATTTTGATGTGGATGTATGAACCATGTGTCATTTCCCTTGTATTTTGAATTACTCTAACTTCGGGATGAATTTTCTTGAAGGGTAGGTGTATGTAACAACCCTAATTAATTCTTTAATTAACATAAATGATAAAAATTAGTTTAAGGAATTATTAAAATAGATTTTATGGGGACTTTATTATAATATGATTATTATTGGTAGTTGAACCAATTAATGGGAGGGATAAGGTGGTTGAGGGATTAATGAGGGGTAAGTCGGTTGGAGAAAGGATTTTGGGGAAGAAGGAAGATAAGGGGGAGGGGAGGAATTGGGAAGGTGATCTCTTTTTGGTTGAGTGGAATTTTTGGTTTATGGAAAGGGAGAAATTTGGAGAGGGAGAAGGAGAAGGGAGGAAATAGTTTGGGTTGTATGAGTTTTTCTTACAGTTTTCTTAAGGACTCTCACAGGGGAACACGTTGTTGGGAATTTTGGGCTCGGGGGCTAGGAAAATGTAAGGAATCCTCGATCTAGGGACCTGGAGAGGCTGTTAATACTCAGTTTTGGGCATGATAACATCAACAACAACATTATCATCTTTAGGTTCAGCATCAGATTGAGGTAAATACATTTCATTATCATTATGTTCATTATTATATTGTTGTTCATTATGTTCTTTATTATAGTGTTCAATATGTCCATTATGTTGGTGTTCATCATAATACCATTGGTCATCACTATATTGTTAAAATTTAATACTGTTGTTCACCATTATAAAACTCTCAATTATTATGATGGAATAGTAAATAAAAAAAGTAAATAAGATATAGTTTCTATATTTATACTTGTTTTTATGAGGCTCTGTATGCACAGGCCTTAAAATTAACTACCACATAGTCCTAGTTAACTAGTCATTTAATCTTTCATACAAGTAGAAGTGAGTGAAACACATGCAAATCCTACTGATAAAAATGAGGAAGATAATTACTTAGGTGAGTGTGTAATATCTCCAACACCACTAATATCTCCAAAGATAGTTACCTACTTGAGTGTGTAATATCTCCAACACCACTAATATCTCCAAAGATTCAGTTCAACATTAGTGTAACAAAGATATTAAGAAACACATACACTTCATTAGAAATCTTATTCAAGATCTTGTTCTCGAAGTGCACTTTTTTGTGATAGATGATCAAGTTATAGACATTTTCACAAAGTCTCTTACAAAAGAGAAGTTTTCCAAACTTCAATCTATATTAGGAGTTTAGAAAGTTTTCATTGAGGGGGTATAGGCTATAATGCCTCCTACCTTTGTAAATCCTTCAAACCTATCTTGAGTTGTTGTTAAGAGGGGATGCTATGATATTTAGACACTTAGGATTTAGTTAATATTGACTTGGTCTAATGTATCTTTAGATAAAGCTAGTATGCATATATTCTAGACATAAAGTGATTGGAGGGTTCATATTCTCATTGATATTAGCAACTATATTGATCCATGGCTTATCACATGATTGATCCATAATCTCTATTTAAAGAACATGGAAGGTCATTCACCCAAAATCATTTTTAAGAAACTTTTATGTAAAATATTTTTCTTTTGTATGAATATATTTCCTTGAGTGTGAATTGTTTTTAACAATTTTAACTATGTAAAAATTAATGTACTATTTTTTTCTTTGATTGTGTAATTCATTACTTAAGGTATTTGTTAAAGAGTAAATGACATGGGGTTAATGTCTAACTTTAAAAATCATGAAAAAATATTACAAAAAAAACTTCTCTAAAAACCACGTTATTGTGAAACATGACAATTTAAAAACTCTTTAAAAGAAATTGATTGAGCATTGTTTAATATCAAACTTATTTAACTAAAACTCATTCCAATAATTTTATCATTGTATTGTTAATAACAATTTATATGATATACATACTTATAAACTATAAATTAATAATAATTTTTTATTTATATATCCAAATTTATTGCTTATTAATTGCTTATTCAAATTATAAATATATGATTTCCAAATTCATTAAATTAATTTTAATACAACCACTTAAAATTATATGCTATCCTAAATGTTCTTAGGACATAAACATATACCATGATGTTAATGTACACATTTCACAATTAATTTAGTTTTTGAACTTACATAATTAAAACCTTTTAAAACCTTCTAAAATTATTAGATAATTTTTAAATTTGTATATGACATAAACCTATGTAATAACAGTTATGCTTTATATTACATATCTTTCATAATTATTATATAATTATATAACTGAGCAAAAATTGTATATTAAAACATTCATAAAGAGTAACGAATAAGCAACACCACTATTAAATCCACTTGTTGCAAGTATTGTTCTGAATTCTTTTGAATGACACGATGTCAATGAAATAAATAGTACAGTTATGCTTTATATTACCCATCTTTCATAATTATTATATATAAATGGGCACAATTTGTATATTAAAACATTTACAAAGAGTAAGGAGTAAGTAGCACCACCATTAAATCCACTTGTGCAAGTGTTGTTCTGGATTCTTTTGAATGACATGATGTCAATGAAATTACTAATAACATTGAAACACAAATGGCTAGAGGATTAGGACGTGTATTCTATGAATTGGAAATGAAAGAAATATCATAACGATGTACTGAAGGTGGTAATGAAAGTAATATCATAACGAGGAGTCCGGTAATTTTCAATACAAGTATATATGCGTTTTAAAGATTTCTTAACATACCATTTCATACCTTGCAATTAAAAAAAATAACTCAACAAAAATTATTAAAATTTTAATTATTTAATATTAAATTTATTTTTAAAACTAAATATTAATTTAACAAAAATTAATAAAATTTTAATTATTTAATATTAAATTTATTTCTAAAACTAAATAATATTAAAATTTAATTATGTTAATTTATTTTTATTAAAAATTTCAATTATTTAAAATTGAATTAAATAAATATTAACAATATTAAATACAATACATTATATTAGAATCAAACTAGTCGAGTTACAAGTTATGGGGTTGATGAAGTTACAAGTTATGGGGTTGATGAACTCTTATAAGGATAAAGTAGAATTAAAAATAGAAAAAGGAATAATTTAAATTAAATTTGTTATAAATTTTATATTAAATCATACTTAAATCATAATTATTTAATATTAAATTTATTTCTAAAATTAATAATATTAAAATTTAATTATGTTATTTTACTTTTATTAAAAATTTCAATTATTTAAAATTGAATTAAATAAATATTAACAATATTAAATACAATACATTATATTAAAATCAAAGTAGTCCGC
>SNQJ01S0149688.1:21815-32862 GCA_010110895.2 Picea sitchensis | reverse complement strand
TTATGGTCAATAGATTCAACTGCATTCCTGTAACAAGCAATTTGAGAGTGAATTCATAAATTTGGTTCAAGGATTGATATGTCTTGAAATGGTTTAGATTATGAGTAGGGATTGGTTGATATGAAAATTACCGGGTCATCATTTTTGTTTATTATTTTTTGTAGCAGGGAGAATATTAAAATGAAAGTGTTTCCACACAATAACCAACACTTTCAAAACTTGTGGTTGTCACACAAGAACCAACCACAAGAAGCTCAACTTCCACTCAGATACTTTTCAGAGAAAGAATACCCCATCACACAGTTCAAGAGAATCATATGCAAGGTTGCAAGAGGACATGAACATATTCAGTTGGGGGGAAAGGTTGGGTCACCAAAATGCCATATTTTTACCAACCTTTTCCTTGACTTCTAATCATTTACCGCTTGTTTGTAACCTTTTATTAAGACCATTTTAATGTTTATATGTGGGAATAGGTGCCATATTTCCCAATACATTTATTTTAGTATTTTAAGATTAAATATTAGAAAAATAAAATATTTCCACTTATACTTGGAAGTTGGATGAGTTTGATGATATTTTCAGGTATATTTGGAGATCCCAACAATGCCAAATTTTACCACTTAGCCTCAAATTCGAATTTCATTTTCAATCCTTGAATATTCGATGAATATTTCGGAGGATCACTCAAGTATTTTGGATGGAGAAGAATGATGGAAGATTTGTTATCAAATATTTTAGAGAGATTTGTGGGAATATTTTTAGAGATATTACTTGTTAATTATTAGCAAATGGTTGTAACCACATGAGAGATATGTGTATCTCAATTTATTATTGGCTATCTTGGTTTTTGTATAAATAAAATTTCTCTCTCCATTCCAAATAGAGGCCTCTTGGAGCATATCTCAAGATTATGATGGAATAGAATAAATTTATTGGTATTTATCTTCACATAATTTGTCATTCTTTAGTTCTATCAATGGTATGTTTTGATTTAGTTTACAATGTTGTAGAGTAGTTTTCTACCTTATTTTTGGGAGAATTGAGCTCACTCCAAATAGATCATGGTAGTATTTTATTTCATATGTTTTCATTTAATTTTGTAATTTGATTTCATGAACATACTTTTCCTTTTCCAAATCAATTTTCTGTTTAAAGTAATGATTCATGGAAACAAGATGTGCCTAATTCATACATGATCATCCTTTCAAGTACATGATAATTTCCAAGTACGATTAATCTTGTTTTTTATTGATGAAGTGTGTTGTGATTAGTGAAATTAATTTATTTTCCATAATCATCTTAGGTAAATCATACTGCAAATAATCTAATTATGCACATATATGTCTTTCATTTCACAAGTCTATGAACTCCTGATTGATAATTTAATGTAATAGGATTTATGCATATAAATCACCTGACACAAGCATCAATAATTTAGATATCTCTTACAACAAGTTTTGAAAATCAATGTAGGGTAAGAAGAAAATAATCCACATGAATAGGAGGGAACTCTTGTTTATTATTTAAATTTTTCATTACTATGAAGTCCTTTTGGTTTTAAAATTCAATTTTATTCTATGGTATGTGTTTTATCTCTATTATTTGTATCAAAACTTGTATCCACATCACTGTGTTTTTTTGCATTGACTTGGATTTTCATTTGATAAATAACTGGGATTCAAAACCCCTTTTTTTTCATTTCCCTCAACCACTATCCCACTATTTTGAACACTAATACCACCCCTCCTCTTTATTCACCCATTCATTCATATGTCCTACCTCCTCATATTCCCTCTTCTTCATCACTTCTCTTTATCTAACTTCATGTTTTTTCACCCATTCTCCTTCTTCTCTTATTTTGTGTGTTCTCTAAAAATTCTTTATTTTTGCCTCTCTTCCTATTTTACTTTATTCCCTTGCATACTCTTTGCTATATTATTATATTCCTTCTTCCCATTCACCTTTCATTTATGTTGTTTCCCCCTTTTCCACCTCATCCTTTCTATTTTTCCCTATTATTATTTTCATTCTTTATCGTTATTTACATATACCACACACCTAGTCTCTTTGTTCTTAAATATCTATTGGATAAATGATAAGTGCATACATTCAATGTATTAATGTTGAATCAGGTTTTGATTCATAACATTGAGGAATTAGTGCATAGAAAATTCTTAGTACTGCCAAAGTAGAGGAGATGAGAAACAAAGTACATTTCATTAGTCGAGGAAGGTCAAAATACTCACATCAATTACCTACATGTGTATATTCTAAAATCCTTTTCATTTCAATTAATTTTGGGGAAATAATGAATCATTCTCCTTCCCAAAATCCCTCATGCCGCATCCTCAACACTATGATTTTATTCCACCCTATACCAAAATAACAATAAATCGACCTATTCAACCCAAAAAAAGCAATGAGATGGTAACAATAAGTGATTTTTGTACTTTGTGACAACTCCAACCTATTTTAGAAATCCTTTTACATATTCATACCAAAACAAGAACCTCAACTGACCTTGAATTTTTAGGGAGGTACCAAATCTTTGTGATTCAATGATATTAAAAGTAGGTGTTAATGACCACAATAGATTTTCTACATGAGATTAGGAATTACATTGTTTTTTAGGTCACAATGGGATGAATAGTAGATTATTTTTAGTTAAATCCCAATGTGGAAGGTTTGAGGCCTCTATACCTAATATATTCATAGAGGGAATTATATCATCTTGACACTTCCAAAATTGTTGAAAAAGAGAGTCAAAATAATTGTATTTTGAGCGACCAAATGATAAAAAATTTAAAATCTATTTCTAGGCTATATAGTCAAAATATAGTTTCCAACCCAATTTGAATCACTTCATTTTGATATCCTATGAAAGAAATTCCTGAAACAATGATCGTTGTCCCAAAATTTGCATTATTAAAAAATTTCATTCCATAATGTTTCTCAATAGATTTGACACATCAAAACAAGGTACATCTAAAACCTATTTCTATTGGATAGATACCTATGAATCTATTTCATTCTTCATTTTTAATCACTAAAATATAGTACCATTTGAAAACATTATGATCAAAATAGTCTAAATTACTCCAGTGTTAAAAACATGCTTCATTTTCTAGGGTGGAAGGAGTGGGCAGGGTTATCTTTGGCCCTGGAGGAAAAAATAAGCTCTTTTTCTCTTGGAACATAGGACACACAACCAATAACCAGGCAAAGGAATACACTCTCTACCAAGGACTGCACTTGGAAAAGGTACAGGGTATTCAATCCGTCACTCTCATTAGAGATTCGAAATATACTGTTAATCATGCTAGGATGAGAACTCTCCCTTCGAATGGCTACATCAGGGCTATATTTCAACGTATACACATATAGATGCAATATTTACTGAGTGTTGAACTCTCCATGCACTTAGAAAAAACAACAAGAAAGTAGATCAACAAGAAAACATAGATATCAGTGAGAATATCAAGATCCTAAGAGTCAACGGGAAAGCATCCTCACACTATATCCCATGAATTATTCTTTTCATAGTTTCAATTTCCAATGGGGTGGGTCCCCCAAATCGTCACCTCCTTATGAATCCATACCACGTTGTGTCTCCATCTTGTCCCATGTGGAGACTCCACATTCTCTCCCCCTCCTCACATTTGCTCTTGGGCCTCTTAATCACCTTCACCTCCCTTCGACTGAAACCTCTGAGAAAGAGAATGTTGGCCCAACCACCCACAACTGGTCATAAGCTCACAAAATTGAACTACTTTCTTTACTGGAAGTGATGAAGACAAGAATGAGTGGTAAGCAGAAATACATGAAGTTGGTTAGCCTGAACCCAATGCTTTAGAGCTCCAACTATGCATGTAAACCCATTACCTCCTAACATAGGGGAATTAGGTACAAATGGTGTGTGTCGTGTGAGATAATCANCCTCAATAATAAAGATGCATGCATCTGGCATAAAGTGTTGATTTCCAATAGATCCTTGTTCTTTAGCGTACCCCGTGTGGATTTCACTTATCCATAAATCCTCTATCCTTACTTTGATCTTCCTCCTAATATGGTGGCTCCCATACTCCCTCTATTGTCCTTCGTTTTTTCACCCCCATAACTTATGAATCCACTCTATCCACCCACTATTTTTTGCTCGCCTCAAGTTTGGATCTTGAATTCGTGTGGTCATCTTATTTCATCATGGAAATTATGGGCATGTATTGTCACCATTTATGTAATAATATTTTTATATCTATTCATTGTATTTCCCTACCCCCCTTCCCAATTCAGAATTATATTTCATGCTTGGGCACGATGACTCCATCCTTCTCATTCTTCCTCTCTATTAAGTTTTGCGTGAATAAGCACTCTTTAGTGTTTGTGTCAATGGAAAGGGGTAACAATATCATCTTGAGTAGAAACAAGGAGATTATGGATGATGAATAGAGTGAGTTCCTCTCCACTATTCAATTTCTTCAAATTCAGGTTAGTGGCTTGTCAACCAAGTTCTTTCCATCTTGGAAATAAGCATTCAACACCAGAAAGGTCAATAGAAAATGTAGGATGAGTGTGATACTCTAAGGTCGCAAATAGAAAAACTTTGTTTTTTCCCTAGTGTGAACATACCCTCCAAGACGACATCAGAAAACACATGAGGATATTTGTACATGTCTCCAAGACGACATCAGAAAACACATGAGGATATTTGTACATGTTGATTAAAGTTGGTTTCCATTGATAAACCTCAAGTTCGAAGTACTACTTAACTGAAGGCATCCCAACTCCCACAAGAAAAATCACCAAGAAAAATCACTTCCAGAGTGTAACCTTACACCTGCTAGATGTGATCCATACTCCTCCTCCTCTATCCTTTTTATAGAGTTTTCTTATTCATTAGTTTTCTAAAACCCTCATTAGATTATTTTATTAAAATTTTAATTAGGATAAACCCCCTCGCACACATGTCACCCAATCCCTTAGTTGCACCGTAAAATCAATCAATCAATTAATTAATTAAATTTTCCCATTTCCCTCACCCACCTAAAAGTGTTCCTAAACGCGCTCTGTCCCTTGCCCCTTACAATTCTTAAATGACTGGTGTCTTTCTTAAAACCTAGTTTAGTTTACAATTAGAAGGTTCCAAAGACTAGATTCCCATTATTTTAGACAATCCCTTTTTCTTAAGTTTCTTTCTTTAAGTTCCTTTATCTGGGTTCATGATTAGCAAGTTTGTATTACAAACAACAAGCCACCCTTTAATAATTTAATCCTTCATTAAAATTTTACTTTAATTCTTAATGCTCTTGAATTTTCTTTACCCTCTTCTTGTTACATGTCCATTTAGTTTTTCTTTTTTGTTCACATGTTCTACTTAGATCTAGGTTTTAAATTCACTAGGATTGGCTGCATGTGCCTTTTAAGGGAAAAATTAGTTATTAAACTTACTCATACCATCATTCATTTTAAGGCTTACCAGGTCCTAAGGAGGCATATATTTTCTAGGTACTAGGTTTATTAACTTACCAGAGTTAAAATCACTTATGTGCCTTCAAGACGACTAATGGCTCCAAGGGTGCCACTCTGTTTGCATTAATGTTTATTTCACTAACGCTCTTCAAGATGCACCTTCACGCTCCAAGGGTGCCACTCTTCCTTTGACTAATCACTTGTAAACGCCAAACCCTCGGAGTCACATTTGTGTGACCTTGTGAGAGACTAAGGCCTCTAAGGTCAGTACCATGCCTTATTGTGTTCCCTTAGAATCATCATCATGGGAGACTCATTCTTCCCTCATGACATCATGGATCTCTCAAACTAGGTGATAATTAACCTACCGGTTACCTAATGAGTGCTAGTAGGGTCAGGGTAGGATGTTGCCACACCTATCCCTCAATAACTCTGGTTTTCGCACACCTGAAGGGAAGGAGGAAATGGATGAGAGGAGGACGGATTTGGAGCCCAGGACAGGAGCTGGAATGGAGGATGGAATGGAATGGATGGACGGATGGAGGAAAGGAATGGACGGACGGGAGGAATGGATGGATGGACGGATGGACGGATGGAGGAAGGATGGATGAATGGAATGGAGCCATGGAAGGAGATTTGCCACGGAGTGACGGACGGATGGAAGAAGGAAGGAATGGATGGATGGATGGAATGGAGGATGGATGGATGAACGGAGGATGGATGAGGAAATGGATGGATGGAATGGATGGATGGAGCCGGAAGGAAAGGACGGAGGAAGATGGAAATGGAAGGAAGGAATGGACGGAATGGAATGGAATGAATGGAGACCGAGGACGGAAAGGATGAGGAATGGAATGGATGGATGGAATGGAATGGATGGAGGAAAGGATGGAAGGATGGCCGGATGATGGGACGGATGGATGAAGGATGGAGGATCGACGGATGGATGATGGAAGGAAGGACGGAAGGAAAGGGAAGGAATGGACGGAGGATGGAGGAAAGGATGGATGGATGGTGGAAAATGGATGGAATGGAGGAAAGGATGGAAGGAATGGAAGGGATGGACGGATGGATGGATGGAGCCTGGATGGACAGGAGGATGAGGAAGGAAAGGAGCTGGATGGATGGAATGGACGGAATGGAGGAATGGATGGATGGAATGGATGGAGGATGGAAAGAATGGATGAAGGAGGATGGAATGGATGGAAGGATGGATGGCTAAAGGATGGATGACGGAAGGATGGACGGGCGAAGGATGGAAGCTCCTTTGCCGGTGTCCTATCACTGTTTCTATGAATAAGTAACCTGGTGACATCTTTTTACCATGAGTAGTATGTTCAAAATGACATCTCGATGCTACTTATGCACCGACGTTGTCGGGCCTATGACGTCTTGTACTAATATTTCCCCGGACTCCCATGGTCAATTTTTCCTTATCTAAGAGGCCTACCGGAATGCATCATGCAATGTTTGAGGCATTTAGATCCTCAACTTGGCACAAAATATGGAGTTAAGGCCGGTCACAAACTTACTAATCTACAACTTCTTCATGTTCAGAGGCGGGGCATACCGAAGTAGCTCAATAAACCTCGTCTCATAATCACACCATACTTAATTAACATAAATGCAGCATTGAACTCATCGATTTGGCGCTCAATCAAGTCATCCAACAAGGACATAGGGTTGAACAAACGCGTGAAATGATATCGCCAAAAAAATTTACCTCACTCATTTCACAACTTTACTCATTTCTATTGACAAAAATAACTTTAACTTTCTCAACCTCCCTTCCAAGAACATGGGTTAATAATCCATCGAGGTCACTGACAGGGCACATCATCCTCTCACTAAACACCTGGGGTTCTTAATGGGTTCAGGGACCACCAACTGCTTGACTAGGTAGGTAAAGAAGGTGGAGGAACTGTGCACAGTTCATCTGGAGCGTTTAATGACGGAAGGGAGTAATTGAATGTTGCACGCGTTCTAAGCAGGAAGTTCGGTTACAGTAAAAACGTAAGGGATACAAGGTTAAAAATGCATAGAGTAAAGGCAAGTATTTCATGGAGGTTATAACACCCAACGCATGGTTCTCTGTCCCAAATCATAGAGGATATAGGTGAGGATTTCATGGAGATTATCCAGCCCCAAAACGTACAGTTCCTTGCCTCCCCAATGCAGAGGATATAGGAACTGAATTTGTGGATATGAAGCAACAAGCACTGAGCAAGAAGAAGGAGTGCAGAGACCTTCCCCCTCAGAAAATGCAGGGAAAAATACCTAGTCTAGGGGAAAAGAGGAGACATGGGGTCACTCACCCAAAATCTTTCCGAGGGATAGGGGATCGGTGGGATTTATTACAGAGAAAAAAAATGTTGAGAAGAGATCAGGAGATACATTCTAAGCGGTGTTAGCATGAACATCAGGAGTGAGAGACACAATAATTCCTCTATTCAGTTCTCATCTATGAAGCTAGCTCACCAGGAGATTCTATCTCGGTTAGGAGATTGTAGCCAAACAACAAGTTATCTCAAGCGAGAGCATCACTGCTTGGAATAAGGGCAATGCCAGACTCAACTTCTAGAAACACGATAGGTGCATCACCAATATCAATAACAACAAAAATTCATGCAGAAAGCCAAAGAATTGGAAGTGACAAGGCTGTGCAAAATTTCTCAATGCCGAGGTGATGTTATTCCACAACAAAAATTTCGCAGGGAGAAGGGACAAGCGAGAAGTCAAGATCTCACAACCAAGTGCAGAGAACCCAAGAAGAGACACCGCTGAGGGAAGGGAAGGAAACAAAATCATGGAGGTTAAGAGGGATTAATTATGGGTAAATCATGTGCTGGGAAAAATTTCTCCTGTAACACCCATAGGTGGAACCAAGGAAGAAAACGCCCCAGAAAGATAAGGTGGGCGAATTTCTTACACAAGAATTTACGCATAGATTTAAATAAAATTGTTGAGGAAGGGATTTAAAAAGGGTTCAAGTACCATCTACTAGTTGACCAATCAAGGAGACGATAACGACTACAAGACCTCCTCCACCTTCTCGCGGATACTAGTAGTTTTAAAAAAAAAGGGCGATCAAGGAGACACAAACGATAAAAATATGAATTTCAATCTTTCGATGGTTGTCATTACAATTCACAATTCATAAAAATAGGCATACTATTACAACCTTTCAACATAATCACTTTCCAGTTCTATCAATCCTTAGACCAATTCCAAAAATGTATACACAATAACATTATATATAACGAAAACTCAAATGAAAATACCTGACCGAAGGTGAGAAATCGATGACGCTCTCCCAAGATTGTGCTCCACCCATATTCTCACTTGCTAACCATGAAGACCTCACGGGTACCTCCTAGCCAACTCTAGGGGTACTCTTCTTCCCCCTTAGCCCCCCGAGCTGCAAAGGGGTCATGCACACAAACTAAAGAAAAATAAAACTCCCAGCTCGCCTCACAAGGTCGAGCTACCACTCTCTAACCAAGTTGGGCATCCCAACTCCCACAATAAAAATCAGTCAAGAAAAATATCGGCAGCGTAACCTTACACCTGTGAGACATGATCCATACTCCTCCTCCACCATCCTTTTTATAGAGTTTTCTTAGTGATTACTTGCCCAAATCCTCATTAGATTCTTTTGATTAAAATTTTAATTAGGATAAACCTCCCCCGTACACATGTCACATGATCCCATAGTTGCACCAGAAAATCAATTAATCAATTAATTAAATTTTCCTATTTCCCTCACCCACCTAAAATAATTCCTAAAAAAGCTCCTCGATGTCCCTTTATTCCCTTACAATTCTTAAATGAATGACACCTTTCTTAAAACCTAGTTGAGTTCACAATTAGAAGGTTCCAAAGACTAGATTTCCTACTATGTTAGACAATCCCCTTTTTTCTTTGATTTTCCCCTTTTCTTTAAGTTCCCCTTTTTATCTAAGTTCAAAATTAGCAAGTTTAGACATAAACAACAAATTACCCTTTTAATAATTTAATATTTTATTAAAATTTTACTTTAATTATTAATGTTTGAATTTTCTTTACCCCCTTCTTGTTACATGTCCATTTAATTTTTTTTTGTTCACATGTTCTACTCAGACCTAGGTTTTAAATTCACTAGGCTTGGCTACAGATTTTAAGGGAAAAAATAGTTTTTAAACTTTACTCATACCATCATTCATTTTAAGGCCGACCAGGTCCTAAGGAGGCATAATTTTCTAGGTACTAGGTTTATTAATTTATCAAAGTTAAAAATCGCGACATGCCCTTCAAGATGCACTACATGCTCCAAGGGTGCCACTCACCTGCATTGATGTTTATTTTATGTGATGTGCCCTTCAAGACGCACTACGTGCTCCAAGGGTGCCACTTGCCTTTTGATTGATTTTGGTAGACGTCAAACCCCAGAAGTCAATACTCTGTTAGGTGACCTTGTGAGAGACTAAGGTCCTCTAAGGAATAAGGACCCTGCCTTATTACGCGCCCCTTAGAATCATCGTGAGTGACTGTCACAGTCTTCCCTCGCGACATCGTGGATCTCTCAAACTAGGTAATCGTTAACCTACAGTTCAAGCCACAACGATAGTTCTAGTAGTTTGTGCCAGGGATGATGCCGTACCTCTCCCTCAATAACTCTGGTTTTCGTGCGTGACCCCTCTACTCCAAATTTGAGTTTGATTAGCAAGCTATCGTCAGCCTGCATCCATCCAAAAACATGTCATCGATCCATAAACAACATCATATTATATCAGTCATATGTCACATATTCCATAACAGAAATATGCAAACCATAAAGAGTCCACTCCCTGACTTGATCCAGAGTCCAAGGAAGTCCATCGATGTTGTTGACATCCTCAACTTATCAAGAGTCCTGCACACTCAAGAGAAACTAGTCAATAGCACCTATCGACACTAATATAATAAAATGCATATCATCACATCATGGCATCATCAAAATCCACAAACGAAATAGTCAATCATAGAAGGAACCAGATCACTTGCATGCAAGTTTCCTCAAAGAATAAGTTTGATCAGGTGTGCGCAAGAGCAGGATGTTACAATATCTTTGATAAGATAACATGGAGTGGAGAAAACATAAAAAACACACATCAATTGGTGTATCAAAATCAGGGTTTGATTTCCATTATGGAATTTGACTATAAGATCAACCAATTTCATCCATGTACATGATTGGATATCATTTTTAATTTCATATAACATAACAAAATTACAACAAGTATACAATGTACATCATTATTCATAAGAATGTCCACAAGAGTTCTAACATGAAAATATTTCAAGCAAAGACTTGTTTTCAACAACTTTCAACAGGCTTATTAAGGAAACATGTATATTGTCGCCACAATTCTTCAAAGAACAAGAATATAGTGTTGGCATCACTTTGAGGAAATGTATTCAAGATATGAAGTTGAGAGATTATTGATAAATAGGGTCTCAGAAGGAGTTGAGAAAAATATTTCCACAAGCTTCCATAAGTTCCAATGACCAAACTTGATATGGTAATTATGTGATTAAGTCTTTAGATGCACTCCAAAAA
>SNQJ01S0149688.1:9497-21352 GCA_010110895.2 Picea sitchensis | reverse complement strand
TATATATATATATATATCAACACAACTCCACCAAATTAAAACAAAAACATAGAGGAAATAAAGCTAAGGAATTTGTAACATATATTTGACACAATGAATTCATGTTTGGAGATGAATAAAGTAGTTTTCCTATTTAAATCCTATACATGTGATAAAATATTAGCAAGAAAAGGATCAAGCATCAAAGAGTGTATAGTCACAAGGCTCGAGCCAAAGTGCTTTAGACCGGGACAAAAAAGGTCCAACAAAGGAAAAACATATGACCTTATACTCCTAAAATGCATATACATAATCACTTGTAGAACTCTAGAACTCCACGGGAAGCACACTATACATTGGCATTCATATATTAGCAAAATAGCATCAACATTGGTCAAATGTTAAAGGATTTATAAGCCAAGGATTCTAAAGCTTATCTTTTATCTTTTGCATCAAAGTATGAATACCAAGTAGCAAAGTCTTCATTGGCATTTCAAAAAACACTACAAACATTTTGGGAAAGGTTTCATCATATTATAAAAAATCAAATCAATGGTATGAGCTTCAAGGATTGATATTGAGAGTGGAATCATAGCTTCAGAATACAACAAGATTACAATTTTCATCTCATTGTATTAGTAGAATGTAAGTTGAAATTAAAATTTTCTTATTGCTTTCAAGATTATGAATTCTACATTTTCAAGGTTTCCATCCAAGAAAATAGTCACAAGTGTTCTCACAACTCTAACAACATAATGAAGTTTAAGAGGTTTAACAAAGAGCTACCAAATATAATTTGTAGAGATTAGAAACAACTATAGATTCACATCCAAAGAGAGCAATATCATCACTGCTCAAGCAAAGTTTTAGTGCAACACGATTCTTGGTATGAGTTTCCAACTATTGATGACGTTTTCAAACTCAATAATATCATGCATAAATGGTTGAGTATATTGTATCAAATCAAAGAGTATCAGTGCACTTCAAACAAGTAGATATTATCAATTTGCATGAAATCTTGTTCAATTTGTTTAATTCCTATACATGCACGTCTCATATTGATATACATATCATCCCTATTCCACAACCTACATACCTTATTTAAATTTCTCCATACCCATCTCACATACCAATATTTACATTCCTCCATACCCTATTTCTACTCCTACATACCCTTTTCATACTCATCCATATCTCTCAAACTATCAACATATCATATAATACCTTTCTACATATTTCTACAGGAATCTCAACCTATATCCATCCCATGCAAAATAGTTCTATGTGATTATGTCGATATCTCGACTAATAGACAAATGTTTGCTATAATATTATACATACTTATAAGGATACAAGCTAAGGTTTACTACATGAAAAGGGTTATCTACAAAGTTCTATAGAGTTCTATATCTCTAAAAGAAAAAAAATTCTACATACTTCTGCACTTCTATCCCTTCTATATACTTTTTCATTTCCAACTCTACATATTTCTACAAACTTCTACATTTCCATTACTACAAATTTCTACAGAATTCTTCATTTCTAACACTACAAAATTCCCCATTGTCAGCTATCAAAGATTCACTACATGCATTTTTTTATATATAGCATATGAAAAGAGCCTCAAAAGCAGAAGAATAAAATCATTGCTAAGTTGTACAAAATGAATAACACCTATACATATTGGGGTCTTTAAAAATATCACATATAACTATATATTTTCTCAAAATTTAGTCAAAATAATTTCTCTTTTAAAAAACATTGGATTAAACTGTTATAGATTTTATTTTTCCAAATAATCAAATTCCTTTGATCCATTCATCATTTCCTTACCCAAACTTTCTAGGGAAACCTTCTTTACCTTTTATGTTGAATAAGGATGGTTGAATTCTTCAGTTGAGGAGAGCAAGTTGTTATTGTTTCTTTGACTCTGGAGTGGATTTATGTGAAATCTATTGAGATTAATGAAAAATTCAAAAGAGAAGATCTTGCAAAATGTGCAAGGTCAATTTGATAAATCATTTCAAGGCTACACTTTACTTATGTTTTGAAGGTATAAAGAGGGATATGCCCACTAAAAGACTCTATGAAAGTACACATTTTAACCATTTCTAAAGAAAATTTCAAGAACATTTTGAAGAAGTGCATATTTATTTGAAGGAGGACATCCTATACAAAACCAATTATTAATCAAAAGATATAGAAAAATGTAGGGTAGATTTCAAAGATATCTAGGAAAGATGCAATCCTTATGGCCAAGAAAATGGAACAAAGAAATGATAGGATCATGTGTCAACTTAGAGAGGTTGAGACATCATAGAAATGTACTTGGGAAAAATTTAAAAAACATAGACTTGAGTTGCCAATAGAGAAAGATTGAAAAGTCCATTAAATGATGGTAGTTTTGCAAGATATATTTGAAACAACTCAAAGATCTTCAAGAGGAATGTTCATGACTCTTGGCAAAATTGAATGATGATGAGGGGTAGAGGAATAATTTTGAAAAGAATGAACTTGAAGAACAAATGATGATGAGATCGATGATGATTTACTAAATACATCATTGTAATGCTTCTGATAAGGAGAAGGAGCTCTCATTTTTACATGGTACATTAGCTGAAGTTTAGTTAAAGATGTAGTCATAGAGAATTAGTGGATTATCTACCTACGTTACTTATTTGAACACTCTGAGGAGCATTGGAGAAGTGAAAGGGATAAATCTATTGTAAGGTTGATCATCTACATGATTCCCTTGTTGAAAAGGAGAAATAGGTGGAAATTATTGGAAATCAACAAGCTAAACAAGTTTCATAAGCTACGATCCACACTCTGCTTTGAAAGAATATCTTGAAATTGGAGATATCAAGTTAGAATTGGTGAAGATAAAAATTGAGTCTTCAAATCCTAATAAAATATTTTTGAAACTATTTTATTAGTAAGAAAAGAAATGGAAGTTTCCCTAGCACGATTGAAGGAAGTTGAGCTAGATATGTTGAGTTGGAGATGAAGAAATTGCTTGGAGTAGCGGAGAAGAGGATGAAGGATGCTAAAGAAGACTAGCTAAAAGAGAAAGAGGCAATATCTCTTGACCTAATTGATGTCAAGCTGATTACTTTTGAAAAACACTAGAGATATTTTTGTTGTGTTTGGGAAGTTTGAGGAGAGTCAAAAGACTATTAAGAAAACATATATCATGTTTAATAGATTGTTAAAAGTAGATGGAAATGAAAGATATGAGATATAATGATGGAATAATGTACGGAAAGATTGGCAATAAAAGAGGCTCTTTGGTAGATGAGATTCAAAGAACCAAAAATACTTTTGAATAAAAGGAAGAACAATTTGTGTCAATGAAGAGAAGATTAATGAAGAAGAGCATAGGTTGTTCAAACTTTTGGGTTCACTTTTGTCTTTGTTGCATAGGAGAGCACAACCATCCACCTAGAGAGTATGATGAGCTCTAGGATTAACCTTTTTTATCATTCATTTTCAATCTATAAATTCTTAACATTCCCTTTTGAGTACTAAGACATTCCCAAGTTATTAATAAAATCCATTTTAATTATATGTAATAATTTCTTTTAAATTGATATGCTTTGACTTGATTATGGGGAAATAAGATGAATACTTGGGTTACCTAAGTTTCTAGATTTGAATATGTGATATGTGCTACAACATTAATATGCTACCCTTGGAATATGTTATGATTGTTGTAGGGTTACCCTCATCACCACCAAAGGAGTACACTCTATTCTAAGAATACCAAGGCATTTAAAATGATTATTGAAATATAGATTCATTGGGACATCACTACAACTTGAGGAGTATTTCAATAGAGAATGTCACCTGGTTCAAAGAACCTAACCTTGGATCCTCTATGAAGTGGAGTGGGAATTATTCTCAAGTTTATTTTAGAACTCAACAAGTCAACCATGACATGGTGATGCATCCCCCCTCCCCTCCTGGGGTTCTACGACCTCTCGGTCTAGGATATTTCTAATTTCTGAGTCGAATTGACTCTTTGGCTCCTGATTGAACCCAAATCAATTATACATAGGCCCCTTTTCCTTCTGTTTGCAGGTTTTGTTAGACCCGCGGGCTATTCCAGAGCACTTCCAAAACACTAAGGTTCAGGCGCTAGCTCCTTCTGTGATTAGCCCCTTCTTCATATGGCCCCTTCTGGAGTGAATCCTTCTAGAATGTTGGATCTTCTGACACTTGTATTCCCTGATCCAACAATTATCCAATGGAGTGATTCTTCATCCTCCACGTGTCCCTTCACAGATCAATGATCCACGTGCTCCCTTTGATATCAACAACCCTTAAACACTTCGACCTTCATCGCTTTGGGATATTCTGAAACAATACTTCACAAAAACCTGGAGTACAATCCTCCAAAGTTCATGATTGGGTGACACATGTCCAACCCAGATCAACGACTATCATTCACTTCGGGACTTTGGGACCTCGGCCTTCGACAATCTCAAATTTCAATTTCCCTTCGCTTGGTTTTCCTCTGAATTTTTTACCCGGAGTCTATGATCCAATGGCACCTGTCCTCCCATGGATCGATGACTCCCTGCTGCTTCGGTTGTTCGGGCTTCTGCAATTTCAAACTTTCATCTTTCGTATTCTCCCAGAGTGATTTCACCCGGAGTTCACAACCTTTTTCCATGTGTCCTTTATGGATCTGACGGTCCAGATTCTCTTCGGCCCTTCGGTGCTTCGGCTCTTCAGCCCTTCGGATCTTCGGGCTTCAGAAGTTTCAAACTTTTGTTCCCTCATTCCTCCCGGAGTGCTTTCACCTGAAACACACGATATCTTGATGTGTCTCTCCCCCTTTATCTGACGGCCTCTATCCACTTCAGGTCTTCGAGTTTTGGGAGTTTCAACTCCTGCGCACTCGTTCCTCCCTGAGTGATTTCACCCAAAAACTCAGATATTTCACCACCTTTCATCCTGGACAATGGGCAGTCCCTGTTCACTTCGGTACTTCGACGAGTCCACTCTCCTACACACACAAGGGTTAAGTATTGTGCACTTACCTCCAGATCCAACGGTTGTTCATCCTCTGCACTCAGATCCAATGGATTGGGTCTGTTCCTCTCCTCTGCGCTTCCTTTTTTCACTGGACATAGATCTAACGGTCCAGTCTCCCTTCCACAACCGTTCAGACGATTGTTATCACTCCTCCTCCTGAGCTTTTGACTTCTTTTTCCTTGGAAGATTTTGTCTGTGTTCAAAGGTTTCGACCTTTGAACTTTCTCTTGCAAACTCGACTATCTTGGGTCTCTCTTACACTCTTGAAAGTGTTACCTCTTCTGAGATTTAGGACTTAGAATAAGTCCATCACCCATGCACTCCTTGCATTATCCCTTATGATCTTGATCTCCTCAAAGATTTCGATCTCCCATGCCCTCCTTGCGTTTCTAGGATTTCGTCAAACTCATATCCGAAGGATTTCTTGAAAATAAATTCTTCTCTCCCTCCTGGCGTTCTCCTTTCTCGATGCACACCTTGCAGAGCTTCTCCTTACAGAGTGTTCAGTAACTCTGTCACTTTACAAACTCAACACAGAGTTCTTTTTGTGCACTTCTTCCACTTCTGCTGATGAAGATTCAACAATATCTCTTCTGATCTTTTATGAGGTTAACTCACCTCTGTCAACACACTCCTTGCAGACAAATGTGCACTCTTTGCACTCGAAAACTCAAAGAAGAGAAAAAATCGAAACTTATTCAATACTTCACCAGTTTATGCATTCAAACCATGAAATACATAAAAACATAATAATGAACACAAATACATAAACACATCATGTGCAGGAAAAACTACTTTTCTATTATATTTCTGTGTCTATACAGATGTTTACAAAGACTGGACTTCAACAGAGTCCCAATTCTCTCAAGTTCTCCTAATCTAACTCTATCTTGAGTTCTGCTTCTAAGACCTCACTACCAATATCTCTCTCTCTCTTTACAAAACGAGGGCTCTATGAGATTATCCTCTCCACTGTCTTAGTGTCATTATTGTCTCAGTTAAGACACCATACTCCTACGACTTCATTACATAAATGAAAAGTCCATATCTGAATTAGACCAAGACCTGCTTACAATCAACCATTTAAGGCGACTTTGTCCACTACCTGTACAAAGGTATGGCTTGGAATTTATCATCCTTACAACACAAATCGCTATAGGATCAGATTTCAAACTTAAAAATGGGAGAGTCAATGCCTCTCCTTCTCTGAAATGCGCGTTGATGTGCTGGAATGCTGGCATGTTGTTGAGGTGGAGTGATGCTCCTGCATCATACTCCACTTCTAGGAAAATTGTGAGCTCCTTCTCATGAGATCCTCTTCCCTAGTGTTGAAATCCTCCTAGATCCCAAACTTTCCCTTGGAGCTGTCCTCTTTCTCCTCTCCAGCTATGTTGTTGTTACTGTTGTTGTTTCTTCTTTTGTTTCTTCCCCACTACTATGGAAGACTCTCTTATGTTCAAATCCCCTTTGCTGACTTATTTTTCTGACCTCAACATCAAATTCTTGATCTCCTCTATCACCCTATCCAACTACTCCAGTGGCTAGCTCTTCTTATGCAACATTCTCTGTTGCGCTTCCTCCTCAAAGGGTAGATCATCCTGATCCCCCATGTTGTCTTCATCTCCTCTTGTGGTATTAGTTTTCTAGCCTGCTACAGACTCCATTTATGTAGTCTCATCACCAAGTTGCTGCTTAGTTTTCTCCTCTGACAGATTAGCTTATGTCTGCTCCTCTTGTGCTGGCATATCTCCAACTCCCTCCAACTGTTCCTCTGGATGGTATGCTCCTCCATCTTCTTCCAACTTGACTTGTCAGATGCACAATCTTTGCACCATCACCCTTCTCTCTAGGGATTCCAATTCCTCATACAACTCAACAAAATCCATGCTGTATGTTTCCTCCTTGGTTGCAGACTCTAGTGCTGCAGTCATCTCCTGTTCAACTTCCTGGCTGAAAATTTTGAGCCATTCTTTTGAATGATCATCTCCTTATGTTGGGGTAAACATCAGTGTCTGCTCCATTTCTTCCTCTTTGACAATTCATGTTGGCTTTCTTTCTTCTTTTGTTGTTGCACCTTCATCATGTGCACTGGCCTCCACTTAGTTGTTTGGTAGGAATGTATTGATCCCTCCAATAATCAGAATGCTCCTTTGATCCTCTTCTTTGATGGTGGAAGTATTTAACTTCTCATCATCTTCATTCACATGGTCTGCAAACCCACATGAATTTTCACCTATCAACACTCCTTGCTGACCTGAACCCACTTCTGAGCTCCTGAGACTTTCCAACAATCTCATTTCTTTCTCCCTGCCCACCTGGAAATTCATAACTTCTTTTCTGCCCACTTGGCAGTCTATGAGATCAACCGATCCCATCTCATTTCCCACCTAGAAATTTGAACTTTCAGCACTACTCCCCTAGTAGTATATGAGACCTCCCTTTGATCTCCTTCCATTTCCCACCTAGCAACTTAAAAGTCGATTTCTGCCCACCTGGCAGTTTATAAAATCTTTGACTAATCTCACCTCCTCCTCATCATTGAGGTGTCTCCCAATTCCTGGTTCACAGATGTGAATCAGTTCATCCTCTGTGTCACTGAGGTTTCTAATTCACTCAACCACCTTCTCAGCTCTTGTTGTTGCTTTCTGGCCAACAATTTTTGAATAGACCATTTTTCCTTCCTATTCAGAGGACATTTGTAACTCTAGTGTACCTTTGCCTCTTGTTGCATCCTCAATGCTAGTTGTTCCATCCTTTCTCTTATCTGATTGATCTCTAGATCCATCTCTGGATTCCATTTCTTCTTGTGACCTTCTCTTTGACGATGCTCATGGCCTTCAGTAGCCATTTTCACCTTCTACCTGCCCTCCTGGAAAGTCTATGGATTACTTTACATCTGAGAGCATCTCCATCTTATTTTACAACTCACCTGCCTGTTTAAATTTTTGTTGTTGTGCACGTGCAACAACCTTCTCAGAGAGCATCAATATCGTTCTTCCTTCACCTGTTATCTATAAGAAAAATTTAATTTCTGATACCACTTGATGTTATCGGATTATCTCCTTTTACTGTCTCCCTCTTGTCTGTTGTCTGCAAACAAAATTTAGCCTTCTCCTTTTTCTCTTTCGCCTAAAATCTATGGACGAAAATCAACTCTGATAGCACATGATGCAACCCCCCTCCCCTCCTGGGGTTCTACGACCTCCTGGTCTAGGATATTTCTAATTTCTTAGTCGAATTGACTCTTTGGCTCCTGATTGAACCCAAATCAATTATACACAGGCCCCTTCTCCTTCTGTGTGTAGGTTTTGTCAGACCCGCATGTTATTCTTGCACGCTTCCAAAACACTAAGGTTCAAGCACTAGCTCCTTCTTCTATTATCCCCTTCTTCATATGGCCTCAGGTTGTGTCCTTACGCAAATGCACGATTGTGGGCACGGACAAGAGTGGTTTTAGACCAACCCACTTTTCGCCCCACAATTCACCTCCAGCTGCCACGTATCCCTTTGTTAAAACTGTGGTTGAAATTGCAGCCCGCTCAAGGAGAATTAATGTCTGAGCATGTCCTGGCCCCGCAATCCTTCCCATTCGTCGATCTCTCACTTTCGACGATGATCTGTGATCAACGACTGCTATCGAATCCCCTTTCTTGCCTTCTTCTTCCTCCTTCCACGCACAATCTGAGATCTCCACGATCTATCGAAACGTAGCTTCCTTCCAAATCAATGGTTGTGGTTGATTCTGGCTTTCCGACCTTCGAGAGTTTCAAATATCAAACTCCTTCTTTTCCCTGTGTGATAATCTTCTGGAGTAAAAGATCTATCAACACTTGTCCCCCTTAATCTACGGCTAGGATTTCCTCCATGAATTCATCCTTCGGGAATATCAATTATCAAACCCTCGCCACTACTCACTGGTTATCTTCTGGAGTGGAAGATCTGTTGACATGTATCCTCCCCAATCAATGGTTGTGATCCCACTTCGGTACTTTGGTCTCCCCAACCAGATCAACGGCCCTCTGACTCCCTTATCGATTGATGATCGAGATCTCTTTTCTGTATCTTCGGACCTTTCTTCCTCCACTTTCCTTCAGTGATATAGATCCGGTGTCACGTGTCCACCTTCACATCAACGACTCTCATCGTTTTGGGACTTCGGCCTTCAGTGTTCTCAAATTTCAACAAATGCAAATCTCTGGAGCGAATCCTTCTGGAGTGTTGGATCTTCTGACACCTGTCTTCCCTGATCCAACGGTTATCCAACGGGGCATGTCTCTGTCCTCCATGTGTCCCTTCGCAGATCAATGATCCATGTGCTCCCTTTGGGATCAACGACCCTTAAACACTTCGGCCTTCGGCGCTTCGGGATATTCTGAAAAAATACTTCACAAAAACCCCGAAGTAAAATCCTCTGAAGTTCACAATCAGGTGAAAGTTGTCCAACCCAGATCAATGGCTATCATTCGCTTCGAGACTTCGACCTTCGACAATCTCAAATTTCAGTTTCCCTTCACTCGATTTTCCTCCGAACTTTTTACGAGGAATCTACAATCGAATGACACATGTCCTCTCGTGGATCGACAACTCCTAGCTTCTTCGGTTGTTCGGGCTTCGACGATTTCAAACTTTCATCTTTCATATTCTCCCGGAGTTATTTCACCTAGAGTTCACGATCTTTCGCCATGTGTCCTTTTTGGATCTGATGGTCCATATTTTCTTTGGCTCTTCGACTCTTCAGCGCTTCGGATTTTTCAGCTCTTCGGGCTTCAAAAGTTTCAAACTTATGTGCGCTCGTTCCTCTCGGGGTGATTTCACCCAAAACACACAATCTCTTGATGCATGTCCCCCCCCTTGATCTGACGGTCTCTATCTGCTTTGGGTCTTCGGGTTTCGGGAGTTTCAACTCATGCGTACTCATTCCTCCCGGAGTGCTTTCACCCGAAAACTTAGATCTTTCGCCACCTGTCGCCTTGGATGATGGACGACCCCTGTTCACTTCGGGACTTCGGGACTTTGACGAGTCCACTCTCCTGCGCACACAAGGGTTAAGTCTTATGCACTTACCTCTGGATCCAACGATTGTTGGCCCTCTGCGCTCAGATCCAATGGATTGGGTTTGTTCCTCTCCTCTGTGCTTTCTTCGTTCACTAGACGTAGATCTAACGGTCCATGCTCCCTTCCACAACCAATTAGGTGGTTGTTGTTGCTCCTCCTCATGATCTTTTGACTTCTTCCACCTTGGACTATTTTGTCAATGTTCAAAGGTTTCCGCCTTTGAACTTTCTCTTGTGAACCCAACTATCTTGGGTCTCACTTATGCTCTTGGAAGCATTACCTCTTCTGAGCTTTAGGACTTAGAATAAGTTCATCACCCACGCACTCCTTGCATTATCCCTTCTGAGCTTGATCTCCTCGAAGATTTCGATCTCTCACGCCCTCCTTATGTTTATGGGATTTCGTCAAACTCATATCCGAAGGATTTATTGAAAATAAATTATTCTCGCTCTCCTGACGTTCTCCTTGCTCAATGCACACCTTGCATAGCTTCTCCTTACAGAGTGTTCAACAACTCTATCTCTTTACAAACTCAACACAGAGTTCTTTCTGTTCACTCCTTGCAATTCTGCTGATGAAGGTTCAACAATATTTCTTCTGATCTTTTTTTAGGTTAACTCACCTCTGTCAAAGCACTCCTTGTGGAAAAATGTGCACTCTTTGCACTCGAAAACTCAAAGAAGAGAAACAATTGAAACTTATTCAATACTTCACCAGTTTACGCATTCAAACCATGAAATACATGAAAACATAATAATGAACACAAATACATAAACACACCATGTGCAGGAAAAACTTCTTTTCTATTATCTCTATGTGTCTATACAGATGTTTACAAAAACTAATATTCAACAGAGTCCCAGTTCTCTCAAGTTTTCCTAATCTAACTCTATCCTGAGTTCTGCTTCTAAGACCTCACTACCAAGATCTCTCTCTCTCTTTACAAAACGAGGGCTCTACGAGCTTATCCTCTCCACCGCCTTAGTGTCATTATTGTCTCAGTTAAGACACCATACTCCTACGACTTCATTACATAAATGAAAAGTCCAAATCTGACTCAGACCAAGACCCGCTTACAATCAACCATTTAAGGCGACTCTGTCCATTACTTATACAAAGGTATGGCTTGGCATTTATCAACCTTACAACACAAATCCCTAGGATCAAATTTCGAATTTAAAAATGGGAGGGTCAATGTCTCTCCTCTTAAATGTACGTTGATGTGTTGGAATGTTGGAACATTGTTGAGGTGGAGCAATGCTCCTGCATCACATGGGAGGGCTCTAACTGCATGAGAAAACTTCCTATATTGTAAAAACAAATGTTTGAATGAACAAGGATTCTCTAGAATTTACCTTGAAGAAATCCAAAGCCATTTTTATAATTATAAAAACAAATGTTTGAATGAGCAGGGATTCTCTAGAATTTACCTTGGAGAAACCCAAAGTCTTTTTGATATTTAAGAAGGGCATGGGAGCTCTCATAAGTTAGCTATAAAATGCCAAAATTCAATTTCTTTCAATGGGCACATAATTTAGAATTTTTAATTAATATAATGTTTTTGGTTCTAATTTCTTGTTATAATTAGTGTTTTTCTCTGAGGTATTCGGCCCCTTTCTTACTTCAAACTAAGGGCCCACTTTGAAAATGCAAAGATGGTTGAATTCCTTTATCCACATATTAGATTATTGCTATTTTATTTTTCTTCAATGGTTATAACTTTTCCTTTGTATTTCCATTCGTTTACATGTTATTTATTTTTATTTCCTTTAACGAATGTA
>SNQJ01S0149686.1:0-23366 GCA_010110895.2 Picea sitchensis | reverse complement strand
TTTTTGCCTTTGAAAAATGTACCAAACTTGATTAAAACACCTCTTCTTTGCCTTTATCCATCAAAGTAACCATTGGATCCGACTTGATAATTCACCACCTGTCTATTCCAAGAGGTTTCATCTCATTATGATTCAAAAATTCCTGATCTGGGCGAAATTTCAAGTATTCTGGTTAAAACAGGCTTTCGGTGGTTAACATAGAAGACTTCTGGGTGAATTAACCACCGAAAGCGCAGCTTTCGGTGGTTAATGAACAGTCGTCCTGTTCGCCTAAATCACCGAAAAGGAAAGTTTTCCAGAAATAATCTGCTTTGGGAAAAATCAATTTTCTCAGCCTTGGAATGTCTTTTTTGCATGCTCCAATAGTCGATCGACATCTACAGATCATAATATTTCCAATGGTGCAATAATATTTGGATTTGGATCTAGGGAAGCTAGTCAAAAGTTCCTTACAATATTAGGCATCATTCTTTCAAAAATGCCAGTGCGTTTTTGATTGCTAACACCAGGTTGTAAACCTTCTCTCACTTTAATCGTAAGTATGATTAACCTATTCTAACACATTCTAATTAATATTCCATTTATAGGAGTGTTAAGTTTGAAGAAGGTCCTTCATAGGTACTTTTATAGCAATCCACACCTCCATCTCCGCTGCCACTAGTTGCAGAACTTCATGAGAATTATTCTGATCATATTTCTGATTAGATATCTGAATATGGTATATCTGATATTTATGATCAATAGTAATAATTTTAAGGTCCAGAGTATCTACCACACTGAGCACAATAGACTCTTCAGGCAATAGGTAATCTAGTGGGTGATCCCGTCGATCCATAGAGAACCAGATCTCATTTTGTGGAGCCTCTGCAAGCTCTTAATGCCAAAGATCCTTTACTGTCTATTTATTTTTATATGGTACTTTAATGAGACCCTCAGTATTATGAAGAGGATGAAGGTAACCCCCAATATGAGGAAGATATGAAAGAGGAGTACAATTCCCTGATGGATAACAACACATGGGAGTTGGTTCGTCTACCTTCCAACATGAAGCTTGTTAGATGTAAGTGTATTTTAAAGACAAAGAGGGTTGTTGATGGATACATTGTAAAGTATAAGGCTTGGTTAGTAGCTAAATGTTTCTCATAGGTACAAGGCATTGAGAATGAGGATACTTTTACACCAGTTGCCAAGATTGATTCCATTCAATTAGCTCTAGATATTGTATCGGCTAGAAAGTGGGGGGTACACCATATGGATGTGAATAATTCATTCTTACATGGAGATATTAATGAGGAGATATATATGGAGCATCCAGAGGGATATTTTTAGGATCCATAATTAGTTTCTAGGTTGAGGATGTCACTATACGGACTCAAGCAAGCACCTCAAGTATGGTATGCTAAAATGGACTCTTATATTCTCTCTAAAGGTTTTATTAGACTTGTATCAGATCCTAATGTTAGATTTGGAAGCTCAGAGGTACTTCTTCATAGGCGGTGCCCATCGCATGGAAGTGATCAATCACATTTTCTCCTTAGTGACTTTATAATATGTTTTTATAAAATAACTTTATAAAGTGATTTTATAAAGTAGGGTATTTTATTTTTTAAGTGTAAAAGTGACTTTATGAGGTTGAGGGTCACTTTAGTGACTTAAGTGACCTCAATGAATGATTAAGTCATGATAATTGATCTCATGAGGGAAATATCTAATATTGACCGTCAATCTCATTGGAAGAACAAGGGTTAGGGAAATTACACTTTGAAAAAGGATAAATGAAACTCATGAGGGAGAGAGGGACACACATTTCGAGGAGAGAAGATTGGGAGGTGAAGAGTCACATTTTCCTAGAGAAATTTCTTGCTTGGAGGGAAAGAGTAACAACATAGGGAGTTGACACACATCTCTAGGTGAGGGATAGGCATGCACTCCAAGGAGAGAATACTGCATTTATTGTTGTCCATACTGTAGCTATATAAGGAGGCCGTACACCAAAGATTGCTGGCCGTACAACAAAGTAAAGGGCACAAAATTGAGGGTTGTTTTATCAGCTAGTTGACTTGAATTTCTAGGTTCTTTTGCTAAGTTAAGACTGTTCTGCAAGGGACATGACAATGTTGTATATTTGTGGCATGATTTCTTAGGCCATTTTCGTACTGTTGCTGATTGTACTGGGTCATACCACCATGGCACAATTTCCAAGAAAAAATTATGTTTCATTTTTCTAGGAGGGTTTCTTGCTGGAAGAGAGATAAGTATTGTATTTGAATGTTGTTATAAAGGCTATTGTAACTATGAAATTTTCCCTAAAGATGAATAAGAAGTTTTTCCTCCTTAAATCTGTCATCTTTCCTATGTATTCTTCAAGGGGCATAACCCATAATTTTTGTGCCAAATGTGTGAATTTTTCTACTGTTCATTGGTATTCCATTGTTGATGGCTTTGTTAATGTATTTCTTCTCATATGATGTTGTTGAATGTTAGTGTTTCTTACTGCATTACAGTCCTTGGTATATTGGAGGTTGAAAACAAGATTTAACCAAGTGTCAAGTTCATATTTTTCAACATGGTATCGGAGCTGGTGATCTGAAGTTCATTGGACAATTTGACACTAGGAACAAAAGTAACTTACTGGGGAATTTTCTTGGAAGAAGGGGACATAAAGATTATTTCTCCGTAAGACATAAATAACTTCCTACATTAGGTTTGAAGATAGGTTGGAGGGGATCTCCAACCACCTGTAGTGGAAGGTGAGAATCACAAAGGTTCTCAAGGAGAATAAGTTGTGGTCATTTTTTAACACCATCATGCCACTACCTGCATCAGATCCCATAGCTATGGATGCTCATGAAGTTAAGGAAAATAAGGCTCGGAGAATCATTTTGGACAAATTCAGGGACCATATTCTTCCACATTTGGATAAGAAGAAAACAACCGAGGACATGTGGGATGCACTGAATAATTTGTATGAGGTAAAGAACGAGAATTGGAAAATGGCTCTCCGGGACAAGCTCCATAGTAATAGGATGGAAAAGGGAGAGAGTGTCGCCTCCTACCTCACCCGGGTTACATAGGTGAAGGATGAGTTGGCGGATATCGAATAAATTATTCCAGACTCAAAGTTGGTGTACATGTATAGCCCTCATAGTCTTCACCAAGGAGTGGGAGGCTTTCGTGAAGTGCATGGTGGGGAGAGAGAATCTCTCTGACTAGAGAATATTATGGGATGAATTTACACAAGAGGATATCTGAGAGGGGTGTTAGGAGAAGGAAGTGGATGGTGAAGACGAGAAGGACATTTCTCTTGTGGGAAATAGCAATGAGAAGAAGAAATACATGAGAAAAGTGAGATTCTTTGCATGTCACAATATTGGCCACTACGATAGTCAGTGTCCAAACAAGAAGAAGAAGAAGAAGAAGAAACTAGAGGTGTCAACATCTTCTGAGGTTTTTGAGTTCACAGAGAAGTGTCAGCATATTTTGAGGTTGCTGAGTTTGTAGAGAAATATGAAAGGGAATTTTATCTGATGACTGGTCCCTTAGGTAGTGGTGGTCTTGTGTTCGAGGACATTGAAGTGTGGTTCATGGACAATGGATCATCTCTCCATTTAAACAAGAATGAGATTGATTTTCCTTATTGTTTTAGAGATGGGATTAGAATTCCATGTGAAGAGTGGGGTGCACACCATGCATGCAATAAAAGGGGTTGGATGTGTCAGATTCTAGATAGAGTAAGGAGGATCTCTGGAGGTGGAAAGAGTGATATATGTCCCAGGGCTGAAGTTGCTTCAGTATCAACCTTGGAGGACATCGGGTATGCAATTATGTTTGAGGGTGGATATGTACTCATATATTTGGAGGGAGAAAATACCCAGGATGCAGCAGTGAGGCTTGGAATCAAGTATGGTATGAGATATTGTATAGGTTTTTAGGACGACCTATGTTGGGGTCTTGTGGATTTCTGGATTCAGATTCTGTGTCAGAGAGTGGAAAATTTGCATGGGAGAGAGAGTTGATACTGGAGAATCAATCCTATTCTAGGACTCTCAGAGGACTCATTAGGAATGAGTTGACATAGATATATGCTCAGGAGAGTGTGAAGTCTGCTAGGAGCATGTATTCATATCATAGATGAGTGGAGGTAGCAACATATGCTTCTAGTGCAGTGGGAGGAAAGATCTTTAGTTCAGAGGGAGCATCTATGATAACAAATGGGATGATGGATTTGAAGAAAGATTTTGTTTATTATACCAGAAGTATCTCTCTCACTAAGAGGGAGTGTTAGATTTGGTAGATCAGAGGTAATTTTGCATAGGCGACGCCCAACATGCGAAAGTGACCGAGCACATTTTCTCCCTAGTGACTTTATGTTTTTATAAAGTAGGGTCTTTTATTTGAAAGTGTAAAAGTGACTTCATGAGGTTGAGGGTCACTTTAGTGACTTAAGTGATCTCAACGAATGATCAATTCGTGATCATTGATCTCATGATGGAAAGATCTAATCTTGATCGCCAATCTCATTGGAAGACCAAAGGTTATGGAAGTTACACTTTGAAAAAGGATAAAGGAAACTCATGAGGGAGAGAGGGGTACGCACTTTGAGGAGAGAAGAGTGGGAGGTGAAGAGTCACATTTCCCAAGAGAAATTTCTTGCTTGGAGGGAAAGAGTAACAACAAAGGGAGTTGGTACACATCCCTAGGTGACGGATAGGAACACACTCCAAGGAGATAATATTACATTTATTGTTTTCCATACTGTAGGTACAAAAGGAGGTCGTACAATAGAGATTGTTGGTCGTACAACAAATGAAAGGTCACATAAATTGAGGGTTGTTTTATCAGCTAGTTGGCTCGAATTTCTAGGCACTTTTTCCTAGTTAAGATTGTTGTGCAAGGGACATGACATTGCTTTATATTTATGGCATGATTTCCTCGGACGTTTTGGTATTGTTGCTGACTATACTAGGTCGTATAGGCCATACAACCATGGAACAATTTCCAAGACAATATTTTGTTTTAGTTTTATAGGAGGGTTTCTTTCCGGAAGAGAGATAAGTATTGTATTTAAATGTTGTTATAAAGGCTATTGTAACTCTGATATCTTCCCTAAAGTTGAATAAGAATTTTTTTCTCCTTAAATCTGTCATCTTTCCTGTGTATTCTTCAAGGGGCATAGCCCATAATTTTTGTGCCAAATGTGTGAATTTTTCTACTGTTCATTGGTATTCCGCTTCTAATGGCTTAGTTAATGTGTTTCTTCTCATATGATGTTGTTGAATGTTAATGCTTCTTACTGCATTACAGTCCTTGGTATATTGGAGGTTGAAACCAAGATTTAACTAAGTGTTAAGTTCATATTTTTCAACACCTAATGTGTATATGATGATGAATACAAATTCCCTTCTACTAATAGTTCTATATGTAGATGATTTACTCATCACAGGGAGCTCAACCTCCTCCATTTCTATAATGAAGACCACTTTGCATTACAGGCTTTCTATGACATATATGGGAGTGTTACATTATTTTCTTGGTATTGAAATCAGTTAGAATGATTCAAGAATCAAGATGTATCAGTCTAAGTATGCCAGAGATCTAATTGACAGGTTTCAGATGACAGATTACAAGCTAGCTCCAACACCCTTTTAGTTAGGGGTTAGACTATAGTATGTTTGCGCATCATCTTTGGTTGATTGTACTAGATATTGACAGTTGGTGGGGAGTCTTCTCTACCTTACACACTTTTGATCGAACATCTCTTATGCATTTGGATCAATTTAAACGTACATGTAGGATCCACACGAGCTTCAATCGAAGAAATTAAAGAGGATTCTCATATATATCAAGGGGAATAGTAGCTTAGGTATACACTATGTAGTAGGATATTCCTTAGATATTGTTGGTTACATAGACTTAGATTGAGAAAGTGATATCATTGATCACAAGTCCACTTTAGGATATGTCCTCTACCTTGGATCAAGACATATTTGTAGTTCAAGTAAGAAGTAATCAAGAATTGCTTTATCATTAGTAAAGTCATAGTACATGGGTGCAATGAATGTTAATACTCAGGCTATTTGGTTGCATCACTTTATTACAGAGTTCGGAGTTCATTTTCATCGTCCAACGATTATATGGTGTGATAATTAGAGTATTCTCAAGATGTGTAGAGACCTAGTTCATAGGCATCAGACCAAGCACATCAAGGTTCATATGCACTTTATTCGAGGACAGATTCATGATGGAGTCATTGATATGCATTTTTGTCCATCTTTAGGGCAAGTGGAAACCATATTCACCAAGTATTTCACCAAACATAATTTTATCTCATTGAGGGAAATTCTAGGAGTGAGGGATACATCAGCTTATCCGTTGAACATGTTAGCATTCTTTTTTTTGTTCGCTGCATATTTTGAGGGGGGTTTTGTTCCCACTGGGTTTTCCCTCTTTACCTCAATTTTTTTTTCCAGTTGGTGTGCATCCATACTTGTATATGAGTACATAACATGGATTCATATTATCGAGACTCATCATTGTGAATACCTTGATTGTGTTTCAGGGGGGGTGTTGGGGTACATGATCAACTACATACTTAGTGACATACTCATTTTTTCCCCTTTTCCTACTATTTAGGAGGACTGCTATTTATAACAGGTCCATGTTTTAGATGATGGGTGACTACATGTAATACCATGGGTTTCCAAAACCATGGGTTCATAAACCACCATTAGGAAAATTCCTATTTTTTAGGGGAAGAGTGATTCGTTCCTTGATTTTAGGAGACAATTCTTATTTCATGGCTAGAGAGCGAACTTGAGTGAGAATATTATTCTCCTAAGGAAATTTGCATTACCCATCTTATTCTTGGAGTTAACCTATTTCACTTATTTACCTATTTTTAATGACTTTCCATATTTATGAAATTCTCTCTCAATTAGGACTTTAGTTCCATTCTTGGACTCTAGTATTATTCTAGGAGAGTTTTCTGTTATGGAATGCATGTTGACTTCATGTAGATTTTCACTGAGTTCACACCTATATTTTTTTACCTTTTCTTATTATTAACAGCTTTTGACTTTAGTTAATTTTTGCTAGTGAGAGTGGTTACTTTTGTTACTTGAGCATACACATGGAAAACCAACCTAGTGCACATTAATCCTCTCATGGAGAGTCCTATATATTGTACTCATGATCAATTATTAATATAATGTGATTCGAGTTGGTTTCTTAGTCTCTTGCTTGTGAAGATTGATTCTATTTTTCTCTCTCCTCTCTTTCTTTTGCAATTAACTAGTGTAGTATTTCCTACTCAAAATTAGGTCTTGGAGTGTGGTTTAATCCTACATTATCCATCTAACATACTCTTGGTCCAATTATCTACTTCTCCCATGACCTCATGATTGTGGTGCTGTAAATAAATCAAATTTTAGTTGTTCTAATGTATTTTTATTTTTTTCCTTCCAAGAGGGTTGTGGGTGTTGTCCCAATCATTGTAACCACTTGTACAATATCAATGAGAATTCCACCAAGAACATCTCATACCTCTCATCATATAACAAATTATCTTTAAATATCTATACATTCCACTTGATTACATGGGATGCTTAACATTCTTTCCTTGAGAATAGGTCCATTTTCTTATCCCAACAATCTTTCATATAAATATTTGTCAATGGGGTGGTCATATTATTTGAACTACATACAAATCATGATAAATAATCCCAACAATGAAACCATTTGTTGGATTAGAGAACAAACAAGGGTCCTTGAGGGTGTCCAAAGAATAGCATTATAGTTTGGTTCCAACATATTCAATCCATCAAATAGGGAAGCTCTTGCCTAAGGCATCCTGCAAAAGACTTAAATTACGATGTAGGTTTAGTTAGTATGGCATCTAAAATCTCCATTCACTACCTAAAACATTAGAATCCCTAAACAAATTGTTGAACTGATTCCTAACAAACACAACATTTATTCTAGTAGACAAATACCATTCCTTATAATAGAACACGTCATCACCCTAAAGAAAAAATACAAGCAAAGTGTGAAAGGGATGTGCCATCCATTAATCCTCAACCACATCCAAACCATCCTTATAATTCAACCATTACATCATATGGGTGTAGAACAAAATCATCAATAACTAACAATAATGAAAATCAACAAACATCCAATAACCTACACATGATCCAACCCCAAAACATGATGAATCCTTTAGTTATATAGATTCATTCTGTTATGTAGGAGGATTCATTGTAATCTAGGTAATTAGCTTATAATTGGTGCTATCAATACTTATATATACAACTTGAATAGTTCATGTGTCATAAGGTGTATACAAACTTCCAACACACTTCTACCCAAAACATGGAAGCAAGGATTGATAGTTTGATCATAGCTCTTCATGACCTCCAATCCTCTTCAGTGTTGTTAACGGTCCCCAAAATAGGTGGTGTGACCCAAATTAGGCTATTTATTGAGATGACAAGTTTGTGTCCTCAAATAAAATGAAGGGGTCAACAACCATGGGATGTATATGAAATCAAGAGTCTTAGGCCATACAAATATTTCTAGGGCTCATGGGTCATGGAAAATGCCTTGAACCACCACACTAGGCAAAAATTTAAGGAATGAAATATTATATCTAACTATTGTACTCTAAACGAATATTTTGGTTTGATAAAATGTGGGTGAATATTCAATAAAAAACATACAAATAACTATCAATCCTTGCAAATTTTGGCATATAATATCATTCTAAACATATTTTATATAAAACTATGCAAACTTTTAGATACAAAATTTTAGTTGGGAAATTTATTTTTTGAAAAAATAAAAACATAGCAAATTGGCTATAATTCATGACTAAAAAATACCTTGCAACACATTATCTCTATAAATGGGATCTTTGGCATATTAGTGAGATATGAGTGCCACTATGAAGTTTTATACACTAGGGATAGGCCTTGAGACCTTAACCATGTTTGGGGGAGGAAAACAAGGGTCTTAGGGCGTAAATTAAGATTTTGGGGTTCATGGGCCATTAACAAGGCCTAGAACCAACATGTAATTCCCCTAGAGGAGATATTTGCCTTAACAATGGAATATTGGCACAATTAGAAGGATTTTTGCAACACAAATGGGTCCAAAGTTCTCAACCATGGCCAAGGTAGGAAATCAAATTCTTTAGGCAGTAGATGAATGTTTCACTGATTGTGGTTGATGAATGAGGCTCTACACTACCAATACTTTCATCTTGATGGGATATTTGACCTAGCTTAAGGGGGATATGTGAACCATTAGGAGGTTCATACACCAAGGATGTATCTCAAGGTCTTACGCCTAAAAGAATCTTATACCACTAATGAGAGAGGGCCTCTACTAGCATAGATGGCCTACAAGGGGAATCTTTGGCTCGTGAGTGGAATAAGGGATAAATTCCAAGTATTTATGCCCCACATATGGATATTAGGGCTCTAGCCATGGTTTAGGGAAAAAAATCCATGCACGACCTCCATAACCACCATGTAGGAACTAAAGAGGGAATCTTTGTCTTGTAAGTGGGAAATACAAATAAAGTAAAATTTTGCAATCAAAGGATGGGTATTGAGGCCCAAGCCATGATTTAGGTATAAAACTAGTGACTTAAGCCCTAGAAATTGCTTCAAGGAGCTCCATGGCTTAATAATAATGTAACTGATATTATAAAAGTCTTAATTATAATTCCTTATATTTAATGGAAAGGCCGACGAAAGGATTCAATTGAGGATGAACGGATAAATATTGTAGGGTTTTGGAGTTATGGATCAAGACCTTGTTGATTATTTTATAGATCCTATTAAGGGTATGCAAATATAGTCTTCCCCATTTATCTATTCATCTCATCCCTCTTTTCACCTAGGAGATCAAGGTGTTGGACATTTAGGGTTATAACTCTTAGGATGAAACCATTGATCTCTTAGTAGAAGTGACAAAAAATTGTAAGGGTAGTATGAGGTTAGAAGTTGTCAATATATGGGAGATGTTCCAAGTTGATCAATATTTGGGTTTTAGTGAAATATTGGTTGAAGCTTTAGATTAGTCGATTATGTTATGGGTGATAATCCAGATGATGTGAATATTCATGCCAATGATAATATTGGTAATATCAATGGCATAGAAGATTTTATTTGGATATCAATATTCACCTCGATATAGATCATTTAAAGCTATATATGTTGGGATATACCATTTGATTTAAAGGTGATTTATATTGGATGGTATATAAACCAACATACACAACTTTAAATGCTCTATTGTGGGGTTCATATTGTTGACCCTTTTATTTTAGGTAAATTTTCCTTGGATCCAGAGCCCACATCCATCCTAGATTTTTTTATAAGTCCTCTTCTCTATAATAGTTGAGAAAGGTCAAATTTGGAGGTAGTTCTTCGTTATGTTGTTATTTTAAGTTTTGAATTGGGTATTATTGGTACCTTTTTAGATTTGGATTCATTGAGTGATGTTCCTTCTGGCTCATGTTCTAGTGACTTGGAGAACCCAATGGTAGACCCTCCTGAGCTTTTAATATCTGAAGTCTCTCCTTCTATGCCTTTGGCAGGTGGTGATTCTAGAATATCGGGGAAGCGATGGAAATGTGTGAAGAAGAAGACATGTAATATGAACCTGGTATTGGGTGAGGACATATAGCTCAATGAAGTCATTTCTCTATCTAATATGGCATTGATTGGTCATTATCATGGACACTATTTCGGGGATAAAGCGATTGAGGAGTGGGTTGAAGTTTCAATGGTTCCTTTCCTAGGTTATATCTCAATGCTTTATATATAGTCAGGAGTTTGTTTGGGGTTGGTTCTTCACCCGTCTTAGGATTTTGTTCTAGTTATGAACTCTTGTTAGAAGCATGGCATGATATAGTTACTATTAAAGAAATATACTCCCTCATTCGATGCAAATTCTGAGAGGGTAGATATTGTACATTTGTGGGTAAAATTTCCAAGTCTTCCTCTTGATTCCTAGTTAGTAGATGTTTTTAGTGAATTTGACAACTCTATTGATATGTATTATGAGGCAGATCTATATTTTAAGGACTTAGGAGTGATAACCTTGGATAAAATTCTGGTGGGGTAGATTTAAAGGTTGGTATTATAGAATGAATTCATCTAAAAAATGGGAATTTGGAGGTGGTTCGAAAATTGGATTATGAAGGGGTCTTGTATCAATGTACACGTTATCACATGCATGGACATATTTCTATTGAGTATCATTTTATACATTGTAAGAAAAAATGGGTTCTTAAATACCTAGTTTAGGTAATATGAGTGGGACTAATTGAGAGAATCCCTCCCTTGATTCAAAGAATAAGTATATGGCTCAATCCAATGTGTCTTTGGAAGGATATCTAATGGGTGTTGTCGAGCAGGGTTCACTCCCATCCAAAGACAAGACGACAAGACAATTTTCACTACACAAACATAAATACATGGGCTCAATCTATTTCTATGGAAACAAAGCCAACTTTGGAGCCACTTGGATGTTCAACTATTGATTTCGGTAATGATTATTTGACTTTGGATCACCCCAATTTGTTTTCAAATGATCATTCATTAAAATTTAGAATTTAGGATTCTTGGATGGTATTGTCTAGTGAGGGGGAAAAATTAGATTTCTTGAAGATTCTTTATAGGTTTAGTGATTCACAACAATCTATCCTTATCTATCTTCTAGAAGTTTTGGGTGGGTATAACTGTGAAGGAAATCTCTTCCTCGATAAACATTGTAGATCTAAGAAATGGCAAAGGCATGTTTGGGCTAAACTCAGAGAAAAAAAGTGATGGTGGACTGATGTATTTAACCTCTAGTCTTAGAAGAAAGGAGGTTCTTTATATTCAGGAGGTATTGAAGGGGGAATAGGGTTTCTAGAAGATAAGGGTAAAAAGGTTTTATAGCATGGTAGAAAATATTTTCTGTCATTAGCTCAAAAATAAGCTTGCAATGGGATTCATTGTCGTAAACAAATTCCCTTGAAAGGGGTTCTAGAGCTTTAAAATCCCATGCAAAGGGTTCTAAATGATCCTATTAACTCTAAACTATAGAGGTTTAGTCAATTCCCCTAAAAAAGTAAATTTAAAGAGGGTGATTCTGATTCATAATCCTTACATTATTCTTCTTTAAGAAACTATCTTTGAAGGGGGGAAATTGTGCATGATTTGGAGAAATCCTTGAAAGGTTTTCATTTTTGTTATATAGATGCTAGGGGCAGGTTGAGTGGTCTTGTCTCAGGGTAGAAGAATATAACCCTTGATTGCACTAACAATTAGTAATTTTATGAAAGTATGGGGATTTCTTTGTTCTATTAAGAATTAGGGAAACAATTCTTTGTGATGAACATTTATGGTCCATGTTATCATGCAATTTGTACTTTCCCAAATCCAAAGGAAACTGGATACAAAATTGGCGTAAAAAGGAGGATGACCTATCATTATCACCTTAATAGGACACCTGTTTCTATTTAGGAGTAGTACCCTAGGGGATGCGTCCAAAGTGACCTGGGGGTTCAAGAAGGCTAAGGTAAAGCTATAAGAAAGTCACACCCCTCTCATAGGTCACTAAATTCCAAGGTTTTACTGAGATGAAGCAAAAGATAAATTAAATGTACTTTCCCAGAACAAGACAACAAGTAGAAAATAAATGTTGTTTGCAAGTACCATGTGATGTCAGTGCTTCATAAAACCATGAACTCTTGAAAGATAAACAAGCTGATGTAAAACTGAAGCAATATAAATATTTATAACAACAATGTATATTTAGAAACATCTACAACAATTATGCCTCAATAATGCTTTAAGAATGACAAGAAATAATAGCCTCAAATTGTTAGAATGATAATAATTGTCAAAAGAAATTAGGGAAAAGTAAAATAAGCTTATAATCTTGATTTTAGGATGAATTTGTTGCTGTTATAGATAGATGTAGCAATATTTTGCAACAAAAAAAAATTAGTAAGTGAGTTAGTCTAATTTAGAGTTAGTAAAAGTCTTAGGGAAGATGGTTTAAGAGTTGTTTGGTGAATCAATCACTTGCAAGGAGTGGACTAGTGCCTTTTAGGGTAATGGAGACAAAGTTTGCTACGAAAATTATTAGAGGAAAAAACAAATGACAATAGGTAATCTAAAGGGATGGGTGAGATGATTGAGGTGTTAGTAACCTAAGGTCTCAATATCTAAACCCTAGAAGGAAAAAATTCTAGGAAGTAAGTAACCTTAGGCCCCAACGATTCCCTTCTTAGATAAAGCTTGAAGTAAATATATGAAGCTAATGAAGCAATGCTACTAGATTTATACAAAGGTAGGGCTCTAGTGTATTCTTCAAAAAAGATGTTCTTTAGCAAAATCAAGTAGCTGTAACATTATAAGGAAAAGGATAATAACATATGCTTCTCCCCTAGGGTTTCAAACTAGCAATTTCATAATCTTAGAAATGCACAAGCAAATTTACCATAACCATTCAAAAATAAATGAAGAATTGCAGATTTACTTACTTAATCAAAAATAATCTTTCCACAAAACCCTTTTTGAAGAATTTACACCATGAAAATGCCAAAATACACCAAGAATAGCCTCTTCAAGAAGTTGTGCACCACTTAATTTCAGCCAAATACCCTTAAAGAGGGCCGAATTTCAGACCTCACACTTGTGTGAGTGAAATATGATGAAAAATGCAAGATATTTATCTCTTATTTATACAATGATAATGACCTTTAATTACAATTTAGGTCATAAAAGGTCAACATGGCCAAATTACATCAAAAATCTAGTTTTTACATAAATTTGAAGAATCAAACCCTAAAAAGTGCAATAGAGGTGACGTCATTCCCTCTTAGGGTGACTTTGGGGCTCATAAGTGGGACATCAGGGTGCATGAGAAAAAAATTAGGCCTTCCAAGGCCTTCGAATGATGTCACATGTACAACCTAGCACACAACTGCCTCCATCATGTCCATCTAATGATGGGTGACGTCTAGGGTCATAAGGGTGACTTCATGGGTCTTCCAAGGACAACGTTTAGGGGGGAGAGAAAAAATCCCCCTAGGTCCAGTCATGCTAAAGTGTCTCTCGTGGAACATCCTTCTTTTTCTCTGATGCCAATCTATGGTATCTCTCTGCCCTTGGTTGGGGTCACAACATCCATTTGGTGGGATTTTATCCCCATGGAGGTTCAAGCTAATCATCTCCCCATATGTACTTGTCCATCGAGCATGGTCCTGTAGAAAAAACCTGTACACCCTCCATGGGATCATAAGTCACAAGCATCATAGCAATGCCAATCATGTCTAACAATCAAATTACCCAAACATGTGCATCAAACCCCCCTTTACCCAGAAAAGTGCTCAAAGACGCTATGCAGTTTAGCAAGCCAGGTTTGGAGAGGGTCTCAGGATGTCCTATTGGGATAATCCTTCTCAAGTTTGGGGTGTTTCCTAGGTGAATACCAATCTAGGTCATGTAGGTGTATGAAATGGTGTAGGGAATGTTTGGGCAAGGGGTGCAATGATAACAAGGAAATGTAGGTCTTACCTATGGGTGCCTCTGTAGAGAGAGAGCTGCACCTTGTCATGGATGTTATTTTTTTCTAGCCCATTCAATGAATTTTATTCTTTGTCTTATTTATTTTTCTTTTCAAGAGAATAGTTGGGGGACACTGTCCTTGCGTGGTGACCAGTGGTGACAGCGTTACCCACAAGAACTTCATGAAAATGAGAAGGTTGTATCGTAATGAGACCCCCTTTCTCTTGGCTATGCCACCAAGAGCCACTAACATGGTTTGGTGACCAGATGGATGGAAATTTTATACTACTACATGCCCATGGACCTAATAGGCCAACTTATGGTGAGACCTCCTATCCACCAACTAGATCTTGAGATTTTTATTTTATTTTATGGGTCCCCTTTTCTTGTTGAGAAGCCATTTATTTATTTCTCGGGAATCCCTGGGCGAAGCATCTCAAGGTGTCATTTGGATTTTAACTTTTTCTATCTACTTTTACCCTCTGGGCCTTTAGCCCCTTCTTCCCACAAGGAAAGGTATAACCCTTACTAGCTTGGCAAACCCAATGTCCGTACCAAGGCAGGGGAAATATGAGAGGGACAATGATGAAAAGTGATAAGTATGGAAGGAATGGACGATGACCTTTCCTAGACCCACCCAGTGGAAACTCATCCCTAAGGTTACCAACTTACTAGGTAACTCAATCATCCCCCCCAAGTATGAATAAGTTAAAGAGCATAATTTTCAAGAAAACGTCAAGAAAAAAAACAATGTTCATTGCACATGTTCAAATTCTTCGAAAATCAGAGTGACACATACCATGATACCCAGACTCATTAACTCATGGATCAATACCCAATGCTACTTCAGAATCAGGTCGATGGGATGGATGTTGCTACTGTTGATAGATAGGACGCAGTGAAGAAAAGATGGTCCCTCCAGGGCCAAGATCAAGTCATATGGCTCTTCGTACTCCATGTCTAGTACTTGTGGGCCTCGAGACATAATATCCTTAGTTATATCTAGGATAGGGGATAACATCTGGCTCCAACTCAGGGACATGTGCTCACTATAGAGCGTATGAGAACCTCAACATCTCTGGCATGACCTGTAACTTGCTATATCTCAACAAAAATAATTAGTAATCTTTTGGGGTGGTGATATCACCCCTGGCTCATATATGATACAATGAAATAAAAGTAATAAATCATATATACAAATGTAAATGAAACTACAAATACACTACTCTAGCATGATATGCAAATGGTATATACAATGAATGCAAATGGCTGCCTACTTACCTCTACTTACCTATTGGTTGAATGCTAGGTGTTATAAAATAGCATGTGAAACCATCCTAGCAATGTCTCATAATACCTTCCTCTTTGCTTCATCATAAACCAAAACAATGATAAGTTAAGCACACAAATAACATGAGTTAGAAAATGTATTGTATCATCGGAAATCATAAAGTCTAGCTCATGGAGGCAGGAGTGAGGGACAAAATTATGCCAATTCACACTCTTAGGAAAGTGTTCAATCCATCTCAAAATGGGATCATGAAAAATCAAAGGTTCAAAACACTAACTCAAAGAGTCTGAAAGTTGGATACCTTGGACATCTTCACATCCTAAGGTCTAGGACAGGACTAGTAGGAACCTAGAGGGTGATTGGAAATTTAAGGGGAGGTTGAAAGAATGAGATAATAAACTTGTTCTTAAGGTATTCAAACTACCCTTGAATTCTAAATGTAGGCTTTTCCCTGGAGAAAATTCAAGACAAGGGACATGTTTCCCAACTACACCCTTAGTGACATAGCGAGGTAAACTAATCAGAGGGGGTTGGAGAGCCTTATCACAAGTACCATGCTTTGGGAAATAAATGTTCTCACCTCTATCAAGATCTTAGCACAATGATGGTTGTAATATTATTCATAGAATAAATCCAAGTGCTCAAAGAATACTCATCAAAATCTTCAAGGTATGACCGAAAATCATCAGGAGAAAATAGAACTAGGTCACCCTTGGAGATGTCTGTAACTATATCATTTCCTTGTTGCCAAATGTCAAAATCATTAGTAACCTCATATGATACTTTCAAAGGAAACATTTGGAAATGTCCTTCCATATCATAAACAAGATCTTCATTAGAACCAATCAAATCCAACTTACGTATTCCAACATGTATGAACTCATCAATATTATCAACAATGTCATTAGCTTTATCATAACATGAGGGATTTAATACATCCAAGGGATCCTCTAGTACTTCTTCACTTTCCAAATCATAAAACAAAGCATCATCAAAATCTTGGAAATGGAAATAACTTATCGTGTTCACTTCTTGTTGTGTAGGATCATCAATGGCTTGGATTGCTTCATCAAATGGAAGAGGGTCCAATACATCATCACCAAGACCTATCTCTTCATCTTCATCGGAAAATGAAGGAGCTAGCTCTTCTAAGGGTTCCTTTAGTTCTGCACCTTCTGAATCACAGAACAAAGTGTCATAAAAAAACTGGAAAGGAAAATGAATCACCTCATTCTCTTCATCTTGCAAAGGAGAGATAGGATCTTGGAGAGCTTCATCGGATGGAGGAGCAGTTACCAGTGCTTCATCCTCATAATTCACTTCTCTAGTTAAATCTTCACTGCATTCATTCGAATCATGGGAAAAATATTGCTCCTCTTCAAGGGGTTGACAATTTTATTGATAAATTTATCCTTCTATACCAGAGGGTTCTTGGTATTGAGTATGGTATACTTCCCTGATATCTTCCATAGTCTCAGTGGTGAATCCTTCATTCTCTAAGGCTATTGTGAGATTTTGAAGGGCATCTTCATATGTCTGGCATCGTGGTTTGAAAAATTCAATAAACCTACTGATGAGGTCTATGAAAGTGTTGGAGTTACTTCACACACACCTAGGATTTATTTTTCCTAAGGTTTTTCCTTTTTTATTAGTCATTATTTGTCATTATCTAGTCTCCTATATTTTAGGAAGATATTCCTCTAGGGAGAATATTCTCTTCAGTTTTCACTTCAGTTTGACTAGTTTAGTGGAGTCTATATGCTGCATTGGTTTTGTCATCATGCGACATTGAGATCATCACCAACTAATGCGCATTAGCCTTGGTATCATCACCATACTAGCACATTACCCATGATTACTTGATCTCCTCCTCACTTTACTCTGTTTCAATCAGTTAACTAAAGATTGGTAGACTAGTTAACTGAGCTAGGTGGTAGTTCACTCCCGCAATTGTCTGTGAGACTAGACTGCATGGAATTTCACTCACATAACTGCTGGTGTGTGTCCAGATCACTCTAGACCACCACTATGGTGCATTGGATTCTCCTCTAGTGTAAATTGGTTGACTTATACATAGTATATAATGTGTAAATTATTCATTATTCATTACGGTTACTGAGAATTCTTGCATTATTTTCTCTCTTGCTTCTTCTTTCTCAATTTATCTCTGCAAATGTGTGTGGTATTTTCTAGCTAAATCTATTCTATGTAGTTTCAACACATTTACATGGTATCAGAGCCAACAAACTGCTAATAAAAGCTACACCAAATTATTTTTTGCAGGTACCAAAGATTGAAGACGACAGAAAGATGGAATTCCCAAAAGAATTCATTCTTACACCTTACAATTAATTTGCATGGAAGGAGAGAATAGTCATTCATCTCTAAACCAGAGGATTGTACATGTTAACCTTGAATACAGACACAAAACCGACATCAGCCATAGAAAAATCCAAGTATCTGAATCGAATGGATGAAGCATTCAGAACAATTTGCAGTCTCGTCTCTCTCGATCTCCTTTTTAACATATCTTCCTGTAAAAACCCCAATGAAGCCTGAACCACCTTGGAAGGGCTCTTTGGAAAATAGGATGAGATAAGGGGACACATGCTCGAGGTGTAATTTCTCACATTGGATCCAAAAAGCTTCGAGAATCTCCAATATTTCTTTACAAAATTCAAGGATTTACTATTGCAACTCAAAGCTTGCGGGGTTGATAAATCTAAGGAGGAGAAAAAAATGGTTCTCACCATTATCTCCAAACTTGGTCCTGAATTCTATGTGTTCGTATCCACATTCCATTATGTCAAATTTGCCTCTGGAGCCACCTGGAAGATGCCTTCTCTTGAGGAATTTATCGAATCCATGACACAAGAGAAAACCAAGCTCATCAACATGGGAAAAATCAAAGGCCCAAAGGTGCATGCACTTACTATGCAAGGTAGAAGCTATCAATATCAGAAATCTAAATATAAAGAAAAAAAGAAAGATCATGCAAATCCGAAGAAGGAAGGGTACTCAGAACCCTTCACCGATGCCTCAGTATCCAAAGGTGGAAAGGGAAGAAAAGGGGAGAAATGCACATACTTCCATAAAGGATTCGACTCAGAATATGCATGAATGCAGAAACACATAGATCTAATGAATCAAATACTTTAGAAAAACAACCTTGGAGATCACATTCTCAAGGGTGCCAAGAAGAAGAAGCTAGAAGATTAAAATCCCAAGAAAGACAATTCTAGCCATGCCTTGATTTCCATCAACTCCTCTCCCGATGCTTGGATTGTAGATTCAAGAGAATCACATCAAATGGTTGCCATAAAAGCAGTGTATTCTTCATTGGATGCATGCAAAGGTCCTCCTATTCTGATGGGGGACAACTCTCCAGTCGAGGTCACCAACAAAGGAAGGATTGAACTCACCAACGAAAGCTTTGAGAATGTGTTGCACATTCCCAACATTTCCGTCAATCTTCTCTCCTTGTATCAGATGACGAATTTCGACACCATAAAGAAATTCGTATTCACACCAAATGTAGTGGAAATATATGACATGAAAACCAATTCCAGGGTTGCTATCGGTGAGGTAAATCATCAATCTAGGTTGTATACATTTTCTAAATTTATTGAACCAGATTTTGCTTTACTGCTTACCCATGCTAATGAAGGTAGTAGGATATGGAACAAAAGGTTAGGGCATTTGAATTTCAGATATATGAAACAACTTAGCAAGAAAATATTGGTTGATGGTCTACCAAACATCCATTTCTCCAAAGGAATCTATGAGGGATGTGTTCTTGGAAAACACCCTCAAGAGAAATTTGACAAAGGAAAGACTCAGAGAGATTCCGCTCCTTTAGATATGATCCATAGTGACCTCATGGGTCCTTTTCTGCATCGATCAATAAAAAAAGAGAGGTTTTTTCTCATTTTTGTTGATGATTTTTCACATTTCACATGGATTTACTTTCTTAGGCAAAAATCCAAGGTCTTTCAACACCTCAAATATTTCAAAGCCTTGGTTGAGACACAGTCAAGAAATAAAATCAAAGTCCTATGAACTGATAATGAGGGAGAGTATGTCAATCATGAGATCCAAAATATTTTTCATGAGGCAAGGATTCATTTGCAGCACATAGTTCCCTATAATCCGCAGCAAAAGAGAGTTGCTAAGTAGAAAAAACAAGACTCTAAAAGAGATGGCATCTTGCATGCTACATGCAAAGTCACTACCATAGAGACTATGGGCCGAAGCACTTAATTGTGAAAACTACATCCAAAACAGATCTCCCCATAGATCTTTCAAGGATAATAACCCCTACGAGGCTTGGAGCAGTCTCAATCTGGAAGTGACCCACTTTCGTATTTTTGGTTCACGTGCATGGGCCTCGATTCCCTCTGAAAAGAGGAAGGCACTTGATCCACAGAGCACAGAGTGTATATTTGTTGGATAAATGGACAGTGTAAAGGGATACAGACTTATTGATCTTTCCTCAGACCAACTTATCATTGAGCGAAGTGTCCAATTCGAGGAAAGTGTCTTGCATGTACCTCAACAGCCGCATGTAGACACCTTCGTTCTTCCACCTATCCGAGATGATGAGAATGCACATGATGACTCTTCCTCAGATGAGAGTTCTGATTCATAGGACTTAGATGATATAGATACAGAGTCAATACAGTCGGATGCAGAGTCAGAGCATCCAGATGCAAATGCAGAGCCAGAGTAGAGGCCCAAGTGGGCACAAAATACTCTTCAGGATGCATGGGATCTTGTTGGTGATCTAGCTGATACTAGGAGGAATTGAACTGATTTCAAGGAGCCTCCTATTGCACTCACTGCCACTGAACCATTTCCCTCCAGGAATATTTTCTTGGTTCAGTCTTCAGATCCATAATATTATGGTGAGGTTGCTGGAAATCCCTTTTGGGAATCCACCATGCAGGAGGAGTACAACTCCCTCCTCAAGAACCAAACTTGGGATCTGGTTCCCCTTCCTTCTGTAAGGAAACTTGTCAGGTGCATATGTCTCTACAGGACCAAGATCGCAGTGGATGGACAGATTAGAAGATACAAAGACAGGCTTGTTGCCAAATGCTTTCAATAGGTGCATGGCATTGACTATGATGAGACCTTTTCTCCAGTATCAAAGACGGATTCCATACATTTGGAGCTTGCCATTGCGAAGACCAAGGGATGGGAAGTCCATTAGATGGATGTGAAAAATGCATTTCTTCATAGTGATCTCTCTGAGGAGATCTATATGGAGCAGCCCCAGGGATTTATGCAGGATTCTTCTTTAGTTTGTCGAATGAAGAAATCTCTTTATGGCCTCAAGTAGGATCCGAGGGCATGGTATACCAATATGGACTCCTACCTTTTGTCATAGAACTTTGTACATTGTAAATCATACACGAATTTCTACATGCTCAGGACAACTGGTTCACTTCTACTCTTAGTTATGTATGTTGATGATTTTTTGATCACAGGTTGCTCGACTTCATCGATTGATGTAGTCAAGAGAATTCTACATGATAGGTTTTTGATGATGGACATGGGTCCACTACACTTCTTCCTTAGACTCGAGATCAGTCAGGAAGAATCAGACATCAAATTGTCTCAGGCCAAGTATGCATGAGATCTCCTTGAGAGATTTCACATGACAGACTACAAGTCTGCTCCGAATCCTTTCTTATCAGAAGTCAAACTTGAGGATGGTGAGGACACTCCACTGGTTGACAACACACTATTCAAACAACTAGTGGGGATCTTGTTGTGTCTTACACACTCCAGAACAAAACTCTCCTATGCAGTTGGCACAGTTTATAGGTTCATGTAGGAGCCGCATGAGCTACATTGGAAGGATGCAAAGCATATCATTTGATACATACAGGGCACCATCACCTTTGGGATTCATTATGCAATAGACTCTACATTATATCTCATCAGGTTTACTGATTCTGACTGGGTTGGTGAAAACACTAATCGCAAGTCCACATCTATTTACTCACTCAGTCTTGGTTTCGGGCCTATCTGTTGGTTGAGAAAGAAGCATGCTGCTATTTCTTTTTCTTCAGTCAAGGAAGAGTACATAGGGGTAGTTAACATAACCATTCAGGCTATGTGGCTACAACATTTTCTCACTGATTTGGGCATTCAGTTTCATCGACCTACCGTCATCTGTTGTGATAACTAGAGCACTCTGAAGTTTTACAGATATCTAGTTTAGAGACAACGGATGAAGTGCATCGAGATACACATGCACTACATCTGGGACATAGTACACAAGGATATCATCGACCTATAGTTCTATCCTTCAATAGAACGTACATAATATATCTTCACCAAGGCCTTCACTGAGCAGAAGTTCCATTCTATGTGAAGTCATCTTGGAGTGAAGGACACAATTTCCTAGAAACTGTATTTCTTCTTTTTACATACATTGTACCTTGAGGGGGGTTTTCCCATGAGGTTTTCCCTCTTTCCTCACTATATTTCAGTGTATCTTTTGTATTTGGGTACCTAACATGGCCTCGTTGCCGGGACCCATTCTTTATTTTCACCATAGTGATGTTCAGGGGGGGTGTTGGAGTTACTTCACACACACCTAGGATTTTTTTTTCCTAAGGTTTTTCCTTGTTTATTAGTCATTATTAGTCATTATCTAGTCTCTTATATTTTAGGAAGAATATTCCTTTAGGGAGAATATTCTCTTTTGTTTTCACTTCAGTTTGACTAGTTGAGTGGAGTCTAGATGTTGCATTGGTTTTGTCACCATCAAACATTGGGATCATCACCAGATAATGAGCATTAGCCTTAGTATCATCACCAGACTGGAACATTACCCATGATTCCTTGATCTCCTCCTCACTTCACTATGTTTCAGTCAGTTAATTGAAGACTAATAGACTAGTTAACTCATCTAGGTGGAAGTTCACTCCCGTAACTGCCTGAGAGACTAGACTAGGTGGAAGTTCACTCCCATAACTGTTGATGTGTGTCCAGATGATTCTATACCACCACTATGGTGCATTTTCTTGTCCTCCAGTGTGCATTGGTTGATTTATACAAAGTATATCATATGTAAATTATTCATTATTCATTATAGTTAATGAAAATGCTTCCATTCTTTTCTCTCTTGCTTCTTCTTTCTCATTTTCTCTCTGCAAATGTGTGTGGTATTTTCTAGCTAGATCTGTTCTGTGTAGGTTCAACACATTTACAGAAAGATGATATATCCCTATATTCACATCAACCCTGTAACATCCCGCTCTGGCGCACTTAGCAAACTTATTCTTTGAGGACACTTGCCCGCAAGTGATCTGGATTTTTATGATGATAAAAATTTTTCCTTCATTATGATGCGTTAAGTTATATGACATGATGTTTTACTACCTTGAGGTCGACAGGTGCTGCTGACTCAGTTTCATTGAGTGTGCAGGGTTTCGGACCTTGAGGATGCAGAGGCATCGGTGGAACTCCCTGACTCAATCCGGAGTCCAAGGGAG
>SNQJ01S0149685.1:0-16867 GCA_010110895.2 Picea sitchensis | reverse complement strand
TCCCTGGTTAAAACTGCAAAAACCAACTCGATCTACATTTGTATTAGTCCATTAGGTGCAAAAAATTGTTTAAACTATAGAAAGTGGGTAAAAATGATTTATAAATAGTAATAAAATCAGAAATTACTATACCATTTTGATTTTTTACCGGACTAGTGCAAATTGGACCAAAATTCCTCCAATATTTAAATGACGATTACGGGAGCATCCATCGACGAAATCATGAGCCATCTAGATCAGGTAATTCTTGATCTCTTCCTCTTCAATTTCAATGGATTGCATTTTTTAATTAGGTCTTAAATTTTTAGTTATTCAAAGCACAAATCATAGATTTCGGTGTACGCGGGCTGAATTTGATTAGGTTGCATGTACGACTAGGTATATGCTCTTGTGTGAACTACAGGGTGTGTTTATTGATCCCTACATGCGATTATGTGCAAAGGAAACCACGTATAGGCACACAAATGACCAAAATGAAGGATTCTAACTCAAAATTGTGTTTTCCTTTGACAGGATGGTGCTTGAATGGAGAGAAAGGGAACATGAGGAGGTTGATGCCGCTATAGATCGAGATTGGGGGGCCCAAATGGCCTTAAAGTGATGTGGTTTGTATAAGTTTGGGGTTATCAAAGGAATGAGAGCCCAAGTGAGCTTGTTGGAGACGTTGGTGGGTTACTGGGACCCTGATAACGAGAGCTTCAATCTTGATGGGAAACCATTGATAATTGAAGTAGAAGAAATTTACTTTTTGACTGGTCTATCACGCCGGGGGGAGGTTGTGAACCTCAAGTCGCGGGGAGAAGGTAGCGGGATGAAGATAGAAGAATATATCGATGCCCATTATGTAGTAGGGACTCCTAAGGTAGGGATTCAAGTCCCTATCCGGGCAATAAACAACTTCAGTCTGAAGATCATTGTCCTAGTTTTGATCAGGATCACAGGTTTGACCTTGTTGCACCAGGCATCAAGGTCGCTCATGTTTTATGTAGTGCAGTGTGCGAGACCCACAGTGTACGACTGGTGTAACTCACTATTGGCCAATATGAAGAACCAGTTGAACGAGTGTAAACATGGGGGTAAAAGGAATTTTGGGTTTGCCTCCATCTTGTCTAGTTTCTTTTTCAAGTGGGTTCCAGGTTTGGGACCTAGAGTGGAGATTATTTCGTGGGGACCTTGCGATCTAGCCATGGAACGGTGGACCGAGGTGATGAGGTGGCAGGGAGGAGGTAGGGTTCCAACACCCTACAACAAGGACTTTTTCCACTGGTGGAAAAAACAGGTCATCGCTTTGGATGACTATCCCTATGAGGGGATCGACTTTAGAGGAGATCCAAACATGCCACTTCCACCAAGGTCCGCCTACGGTGACATAGGTATGTCCAAAAGTTTTTACATATTTCATTTTTTTGTATTTTTGTATAATTAGGACAAAAATGTTTTTGGATGGTGCTTAAGAATTGACTTAGACATTTGTGTTTCATAGACGTGGGTCCACGACAACCAGAGGGTTTCCCTCGACATCGACGGAGGAACTGGGGAGATGAAGCAACGAGAGGAGAAGACGAGAGGGTGCTACAAAATGTGTAGGGAAACCTGTCGCTTCTGAGTCACATGATACCCATGGTTCAGGTAGAGGATCTTCCTGAAGCCATATAGCGACAGGTATTTGGTGTACCCAGGGCATGGGTATGACTCTTTCGACGTCTCGCAAACGCTGTGGTTTGCTACCATGATGCACATCTGACGCCACAGGTGTAGATGTCATGGGATATTATGATACTAACTGTATATGTATTGAGGGTGTTATCCCCATTTTGTACTATAAACACCATATTTTTTGAAATATATAAAAAGGGATCTTCGGATTTACTTATATTTTACAATGTGTACATTGGTTAGATGGTTTTCTTTGCTTTTAATTATGTGACAAATGCCAATCTAAAACATAGTTAGCATAAGCATCATATACATGATTAGAACTCCTAGTAATATGATAATATGTAATAAAATATAATTTTCCTTCTAAAATACGTACCCATAGGAATCATCGGAGTAAAGTAGGATCACGCATGCGCTAACAACCATTCAACTAACATACTACTAACCGGGAATCCAGGAAGACTTCTAATGAACAAATGCCATGTGAGATAGCATCGCATAAAAGCTATATAACGACGTTATATTCAGCCACATTATTCATGGATGGCCCTAGGCATATGCCTCTTGAAGACACCAATAGACCCTCAGAAGATTAAACAACCCAAGCAGTGGAAGCCAAGTTCTGTGTATGATGACTAGCCCCATCTGTGAATCCTAAGTAGACTGATGACTCTGTTGACATCTGTCAACAAAGTGAAAACTGGATAAGAAACCCAAAGATGAAAAAGAAACGAGATATATACACTAAATTACATTAGTATACAAAGAGTTCTGCCCAAGCCTAGGGCTCAAGTGCAGTATATTTTCAAGTAGAGCCAATTTTTGGGCTCGACCAACTTATTCCCTTCATAATCTTCTAACTCATGGGCCCCTTTTTCTAGAACACATCGCATTATGTAAGGACCATTCCATATGGGTTTAAACTTTCCTTCCTATGACAGTTCTTTGGGTTGATCATATAAGAGGACCAAGTCACACTCAGCGTACAACCGAGGAAAGACAGACTTATCATACTAGACCTTGAGACATCGTTTGCTCTCCTTGATAGTCGTAGATGCCTCTCGACGCTTCTCATCAAGACTATCTAGGTATATAAGGCGTCGCTCAAGATCAAAGGTGTCAGGTAGGAGCGCGAATTCTAACTTAAGAGAAGGAATTTTGCATTCAATGGGTAATATTGACTCCACACTGTGTACTAACTGGAAAGGGGAAAATCTGGTGGTAGTCTTGACCGCAGTTCGGTATGCTTAGAGTGCAGGATGTAGCATGATGTGCTAGTCAGATTTACTCTGACTGACATTTTTTTGCAAAATGGTCTTGAGAGAATTGTTGATGGCCTCTACTTGTCCATTTGCCTGGGGGTAATAAGGAGAAGAATGACCATGTTTGAACCCCATCTTAGCTGCTAGTTCTTCCATCATCTCATTTTGAAAGTGACTGCCATGGTCAGTGACAATATCACTCGGGATACCGAACCAGGCGATAATATGATTGAATACGAAGAATGTTGCAGTTTTCCCATCGGATTTAATTGTTGGCATGGCCTTGACCCACTTAGTAAAGTAGTTGAAGGCCATGATAATGCGATGATTCCCCCAGCCAAAGTTGGGTTGCAATCGATGAAGTCCACCCCCCACTTGGTGAAGGGACTGATGGTAATGACTGGGTGAAGAGGGGCTGGATGTGATCACATTTTCTGAGTGAACACTTGGAAGGGGTGACACTTATTAACTGCTTCGATACAATCCTTAAATATAGTTGGCCAGAAATAACCGGCTCGCAAAATTTTTTGGGTTGTCGCAAGCCCGAATAGATGACCACCACAGGCCCCAGTGTGGCAATCGTTCAGAACAGACTCATCTTCTCCATGAGTTAAACAACGACACAAGATATCGTCTATTCCTCGATGATACAAATTTTCACTGACAATAGTATATTTCTTAGCTTGGTATCTTATACATCGTCGATCATCTTGTGAGAGATGTTGAGGGAACTTCAATGTATGAAGATAGAGCATGATGTCTCCATACCAGGGGTCATATGACGAGACAAGAAAAATGTGTTCATCCACAAACGAATCAACATGGATAACGTCCTCATATAATCATGGAAGATCGGATATTAGCTCTGCAAAGACTAGGGATTTCTTGGATATCACGAAAGAGAAATCGAGATCAAACTCCTATGAAATGACAATCCATTTATTGTAATTTCCCCCTCTGATACATTGAGTAAGGATGTGTTGAAATGGATTGACATCAAAAACCATCGTAGTCTTACAAAGTAATATATAATGGCACAAATGTTGGACTGCGTGAATGACAACCGAAGCTATATTTTCGACGTGAGTGTAATTGATTTCAGGGCTGAGTAAAGTTCGAATAAGATAGTAAATGATGTGCACATGGATCTCATCATCCTCCTGAACCAGAACCATAGAAATTTTATCCTCAGATGCAACGATATAGATCAAGTAATCTCTATTGTAGTTGGGAGGCTTCAGTAGAGGTGCTAACACCAAATCTTTCTTCAAAGAATCGAAGGACTCTTGGGCTCACTTATCCCAGATAAAAGGGGTTTCCTTCTTCAAAATCCGCATGAATCCTTTAGTGAAAGTGGTACAGTTCACTATAAACCTACGAAGAAAGTTAGCTTTCCCTTGTAGACCTTGAAGTTGTCTAATCGTGTGTGGGGGAGGAAACCGAAGTATTACCTCCACCTTAAGCGGATCTACCATGATCCCAATCTCAGAAACTAGAAAACCTAAAAGACAACCATAATTAACGCAAAATATGCACTTGTAAGGGTTCAAATGGGTTCTATAATAACAACATCTTTCAAAAACAAGCTAAAGGTGAATAACGTGATCTTCTCTCTTACGAGAGTTAGAAACAAGATCATTAAGGTAATCTTTGAATAAGTGATTAAGATCGTGAAATGTGAAAGTCATGGAACGTTGAAAGGTTTTTCTAGCATTTTTAAGGCTGAAAGTCATCTTCCGATATGCAAAAGTATCCCAAGGACAAATAAATGTTTTCTTGTGTTGATCCTCGGGTTTGATTTGAATTTGATTATATCCTGAAAATCCATCCATAAAAGAAAATACTTCGCTTCTCGCACACTCGTCGAGAATCTGATCGATGAAGGGTGTGGGGAAGTTGTCTTTCAGACAGGCCTTTCTCAAGTCACAAAAATTGATACATACACGAATGGTTCCTTGCTTCTTATCTACAAGAACGCGGTTGGATACCCATTCGGTTAAAGGAACCAGGTAGATAAAGCCAACATTAAGTAGCTTCTCCACCTCTGCATTGATAGAAGGGGTCTTTCGAGGATTTACAACTCTAAGACGTTGGTGAACAGGTTTAGCATCTAGATAAGTTCTAATCTCATGTTCGACAATACAAGGGTCGATCCTTGACATATCTGCACATGACCAAGCGAATACGTCTCAAAATTCCTTGAAGAGCTCGATGTAGATCAAGATTTCTTCTGTTGAACAATCTGCATCGATATTTACATTTTAAATCTTTCTAGGGGTACGAGAGATGTTGATCTAGATGGTAGGATAAATCCTCGCCATGTTTCCTTTGGCATAAATGTTGTGCGTATCAAGTGGAACTACGGCGTGACCGACTATCTCACTCAAAGTAGATCGAAAGATGTCTTGTTCGATTCTTTAAAGATCTGGGAGAAAATAATAATGGTGATGCATATCATCCTAAGGTTTGTCGGAACCATTTATGGCTTCGATGATGGCTTCGTCCTAAGGAAAATTCCCATCGAATAAATCATGTGAACAAGACAACGAGGTGGCCCACAGTGGCCTAGACACGACATCCTCCTCATTTGTCGGCAAGGGAACATGATTAGGATCGACGAAAGAGTCAAGAACAACTTGATACACAATCTCTGTTGTTGATAGTGTCATGGCCATCCCAACATGCGACTTCCCTTCACAAGACAAAGTTGGGGAAGGTAGGGTCCACGGGTCATCAAAATAAGACATGTGGAAAGGAATGAACCTCCCAATCGAGACAAGTCTACTGGAAATGGCATAAACTTGATGGTTCAGTGTTGAGAAGTCGAAAGTAACCATAAGGGAAGAATACATTCTAACATTGATATTCTCAGTTGCTGGCTAAGAATTGTCGATCACGGGGATCGACTTTCCAAGAGATGCATTAGGACTAGAGAACGCAAAGGATAATTGATCGATCGTCACGATCTTCCCCTCATGAGGAAAAAAAAGAATATGGAAGACAAAAGATATGACGAAGATAATAGCATAAGTCCAATTGCGACCTAGTAACAGGTTATAATCAAGAGGCGCATCAACTACCTCTATTTCCACCTCTACGATATTCCCACCTAACTGGACCGGAAAGGCGGGGAGAATCCCGTGAGGGCAGAAGGAATGACTGTCAAAAGTAGTCAACATGTTCGATGACTTGGAAAGAGTTGGAGAACCGAGAGCTTTCCAATGGGCCAGGTATATCACACACGTAGCAACGCCTTCATCAACGACCACATGTTTTATGATATACTTGGAATTCTCCACATGGATTTGGAAAGCCACATGGTAAGGCAAGTGAGGCTTAACATCTGTGATGTCAAACTTGATAACCTTTGAGCCACTAGGTTATAGAGCTCCTAGAGTAGAGAGTAAGGAATTCCTCTGTGAAGGACATGTCTGGAGTACCTCCAAAGCTGACATCACACAAGGGGTTTGACCCAGGTTCTCAACAATAGAGTAGTTCTAGGCGTCTCTAAAAATTGGATTATAGGTAGAGTGCTTGAGGACTCCTTTCAAAATATGATGCGGTGGCTCATTTTTCAATCTGTAAAGTTGTCTCTTGAGGAGGAGGATATTCTAGACCAAAATTAGTTTGTTTATAACTATAGTCTTGAGATCGAGTGGCTACATCTATTTTTGCATCGACTATATTGATACATAAACGGCCACCATCTTGCGACTGTTGGTTTTGACCTCCACCAGCCGCATTTTCGGCGTTTGAGGAGCTCGAGACTAAGCATTGATTATTTGGGAATGGATTCGTTAGCACGACGGGATATTGAGCTAATAGCCTCACAACTTCTGAAGGTTGGGGCACAAATAGGTAAGGTGATCATCTGTGCAAAGCTTATAGAAAAATTTCACCTTACGTTTTTCTCGTTTTCCCTCTCCATCATTACTACCCGTATTCTCATTATTATTATTGTCCTTGGATTTACTACCATTTTTACCACCCTTGCAGTTATTACGTCCTTTCTTATTATTCGCTCCTGGTTTGTGGCTACCATTTGGGTTGTTATCATCATAACAATTTTCATATCAGGATCTGAGTTTCAGAGATTTAGCGAAAAGCCACATCGCTATGGAAGTGCGATAGTTTGAAGGATAAAGTCTTATATGGTGACATGTAGAAAAATATAGCGGAGGCATGAAAGGAAGGATTATGTGGACCGTTGATTTGAAAGTAGCCCAGATCAACGGGTGAGAGACATATCGGGGAATGAAGCAGTGCAAAAGATAATTTCTCAAAGGCAGGCCGGGAAAAACTGTCATGGTTTCATTCAAGGATGCGTGGCACCTCTAGTGGTACATCGGGGCGAAAATCATTTTACCTAAGACCACTTTCTCCAATCCCCGATATCGAAAGTTGAGGCGGCACGGTGGACCGTAGATCTTAGAGCGATCTAGATCAATGGATGAAACTCATATCGGTGGTTGAAGTAGTGCAAGGATTAATCGTTCGAAGGCAGGTTAGGGAAAATTAATATGGTTTTGTTCGTGGACGCGTGGTTCCTCTAGAGGTACATAGGGGAGAAAAGTGGTCTCCCTAAAACCATTTTCTCCAATCCCCAATGTCGGTAGGCGCATATAAAAGGAGGATCCCCAGAATTATTTTATGATACTTTGAAGCATTCAAACATTCAAAATTTGGTGCAAACCATCCATTCGAAAATCAAGATAAAAGTTGGATCAAATTCGTGTTTTTGTCTCCGCTCAATAGGCACTTTTCACAATGGTCGCTAATCCTGTTATTTTATCCGTGAATGAACAAGAAATCACCTCTAGAGAAGAATCCCTAATTGACAGGGACTCTGATGTTTTCGACATAGAGATAACAATCTCGCCCATTTCTGTGTCTAGATCGAATTTGTTAGACGATGTTGGGAAACAAATCCCTTCCCTCAGAACAACTAAAGCCTCCATTACCCCCTCTGTCGTAGAAGTAGTCTTCCCTTTCTCTAAGTTCATAAGATGGTGTGTCGAGCAATATTCACAGGAAGAAAGAGTTATTTTGAATAAAGTAGGGTCATACGTTTTATGTGAAATAGACAACCTGTCACTTCAACATACCCTTAGTGTATCATAGTCTTCCTCTGTAGAATTAGAGCCCTTTGACAAAGAGAAGATGATCACATTTTACAGATAATTCCCTTCAGAAGTAAAAACTGAGTTTCTGCAAACCATTTTCAAACCTGGACAACATTCATAAAGTTTGTCGTTACCTATCAATGTGACAGTAATGATCATTGAGGTCCAATGGGCTTGTTCCCTGCTTAGCCAAATTTTAGGGTTAGATAACGACAAATTCATAGTAGAAGTCATGTTAGGTTTCATGTTAACATTTTTTGTGTCAGAGTCTCATCAGTCGGTCTGTATTAGTTTTGACAGATTCATTGTTGATAATATGCATCAAAATCTAGTCAATTTTAGTTCATTGAGACACTTCAGATACTACACACACTTGCTGAGGATGTTCCTGGAATTGAACAAGACCAAATTCTTTGAAACTGCTTTCATCTCAACTAAGTGCAAAAGGATCACCATGCTTATTTTCATCAATAAGATCATATCCAGGGTGTACAGTCTTACCTTCGGCTTAGACTTTCTAAGGGTTCTGGAAGAAATTTAAAGTTTTTTACAACCAAATCCAGAGAGAAGAGTAGGATATTGGATGTTGTTCATACAATCTATTGTGATATAGGTGTATGGCTATCAAGAAGAAACTTATCTTTTACCAGTCTTTTTGACTCCTAGAATTTTCGCCTTAGAGTTCATCAGACAAAGGATCATTTCATAAACAAAGCACTTTCTGAAAGCACACAAGGCATCTAACTTAAAATTCCCTTTCATAGTAGGACCCTTTATGGTAAAAAACAAATCTTGTTTACCTCAAATCCAAGCGAAGTTCAATGAATTCAGGTTTACACAATTATAGGGAAGGAAATATGACCGACATCAAATCATATCAAAGAGAAGGTTGATGAGCAAATTGGGCCCCTATGAGCACGAGCATGTTGAAGGATTTGACAAATTGGATAATCTAGAAACATGTACAGATATGGAGGTCACTTTGCAACATGATCAGATAAAACCAACAAAGTTTTCCCCTCAGCAGATCCAGACACAAAAATATTCTCCAAGATCGATTGTTAAAGACCTAAAGTTGAGTGTTTATAATAAGAGTAACATTTCATAGGCCCTGAGTGCCAGTAGCCAATAATATATTCCCAAGAAGATGAAAATTACACCACCCTCTCAAGTGGTTGAACTGGAAGAATAAGAACCTAAAGAGAAAACGAGCATGGAGATGGTGGAAGGTGCAACCAAAAATGAATAAGTTGGTAAAGGAAGCATGCCACAAAGTGAAAGTAGCACAAGGGTTTTTAGCAGCAAGAAACACATATTCAACAAGACACCTGTGGAAGTATATCAATCCAAAGAAGACTTGATGATCCAGTATGTTGTAAAAGGAAGTATGACCAAAAGTGAGATAAGAGACATGTTTCCCGAAGCAAAAAATATCTCCCAACACAAGACGTCCCTGTTCTCAGTCATAGATGTGGAGAGAAAGATGTTTAATATAGCAATAGCAGATGATGATAAAGTGTCTAAAATCAAGATTCACTATGAGAATATTGGTGCCCTAGACAAAGTAAAGTTCCATAGGAATGATAGTAACATGCTATACTCAGACTATCTAATATTAAGTCTGAAAGTTTCAAGATTGACAACACATGTACTCAAGCTAGATGGGCAATTGAAATAGGAGACAGCATCGAACAAATCCTGGAAGACACAGGTCAAAAGATTGGAGTCTGAAGTCCCTCAAGGAGTAAAGGCTTCTTTAGATGAGAAGGACAAGATAATCCAAGGTCTGAAGAAGAAGTTAAATATTTCCCCTAAGGACGAGCACAAAAACTTCTTTGATCATCTAGTTTAGGAGAATCATCGCCAAGCACAACTTGCTCAAATTGGTTCAGAACAAAGCTATGAAAATAGAGCATAGTATACATGAGTTTAAAGACACGTTTGAACAATTGTTTGTCAAGGGCCTCCCACCATTTTGGGATGGCAAAGGTTAATTATACAATCAAGAAGACTACAATTCTCCCCTCATTCAGTGTAGGATGGACCATTCCAAATTTGAAGCTATGGAGGAAAGTCTGAAAGGCCCAAATATGGTAGAATTTGGCCACAGACTTTGAAATTTTGAATCAATTTAAAATAGTGAAGATTGGCATGTCGATTATGTCCTACGCCATGTGCATTGACCTAGAGATTTTGATTAAGGAGATGATGGACTACGATATTCCTTCTAACTCCCAATGGAAGGAAATCGTGCGGCTGGGCAAGACGAAATGAAACTTTCCCAGGACCAGTAAGTGACCTCCAGGTGTCACCAAGCCAGTAAGTTCGATAGAAGATCAGGACAAGCGAGATGGTGTAAAGGAATTCGAGCAGTAAGATAAATCCATTCTTACTTTTGAAACATTTTTGAGTAATCATTGTAAATCGGTTCATATATCGAGACTGTCAGTTGAAATTACTATTATTAGTTTTAGAAGATGAAATGTTTCGGCTTCAACCATTGTAATCGAATTGTATAAATGCTGGGACATTTGATTGAATCAATATTGGAAGAAGTGCAAGAGTACCCTTTTGATTTTTTCAAACTCTATTGTAATTTTCTGAAGCTGAATTGAATATATATGCTGAATCTTTTGAAGTCTCTATGAAAAGATTCTAATGGTGGTGATATGAGCTGTGTCTTCTTTCATCGTATGTATTTCTTGTGATCTGTTATTCCATTTACACTTTCTTATATTTAAATTGGATAGTTAAAGGCCCATAATTCATCTTGTGATTCTCTTGGCTTAAGCAATTCAAACTATTTTTATTTCTTCTTAACAAATTCATAACTCATTTCAGTAATGCTCTGATGAAATTATTTGTTTTCTTTATCTTCCTACACTCTATTTAAATTCAATAATAACTCAAACGCATCACGTAGTTTAGCCTTTATCCTCTGGAGAGTTCTACCAGTTGGTCATTGTTTTCATTCACTTTCATAATTTTGAATCCATATCCCTGAGTGTTCCTCCCCTTCCTTGCCAATAACTTTATTAAAACCCCCCCAAAACAAACCAAAATCTAGCCATCGATTCCCAAATAAATATCAAGTGACAAGAGAGAGCTCTCTCTGAGTTGAGAAGGCTAGTTCTTCAGCTTTAAAGTAGGTTGAAACAGTTACCTTTGTCTTTTGTCTATCAGTTAGACAAAATTTATAGAGTGATAACACGGGTTATTCAACAATTTCACTGAGTGTACATCCACTGACTGAGTGGGGTTGGAAGACATAGACGAGGCTAGTCCTCCTGCAGACTGGCTTAAAGACAAATCTTTCAACTAGTTAGTCACCGAGTCTACGGACTTTACATTGGCATATCCTACAATGCCATCAACATGAGGTCCAGGATTTTTCCTAAGGTCATAAGTAGACCGTGCTGCATCAGGAAGGAGGTGGTATAGCATCCCAAATAGAGCATATATCAAATCTAACTGTTGAACCTTAAAGATAGCTTCTTCCTCAGTGGTAACCCTGAAAGTAGCAACGTCCTTCGAGATAGGAGTGTGCAAAGACTTAAGAAACCATTCTAAAAGAAAGGTTGAGGGTACAGGGGTCTTAATAAACCTCTTCCATCTATGCCACTCCTGGATATGGTCCGAGATATGAGTGGTGGTATCCTGGCGTAAAGTAGACAACAATTCTAAACCAGCATCATAACGAATGGGCAAATGGAAGTGGTTAAGAAAGACCATGACCAACTGACTAAAATTCCCATATTCCCCCCTTGGTAGCTCAATATACTATTTCTCAACAACTCCGATAAGGGTGCATTAAAATAATCTCAAACGAATAGATTCGTTGTTAAGGGACTTTGATGAGCACCAAAGGTGAAAGGTAGTGACGTGATCACCAGGATCCTCTCCATTCTTACCCTCAAACTTTGGGATGTTCGAAGGAATTTTGGTGGGGACTAGGGGCCATGTAGGATCGTGACTCATGGGGTCATTCATTAACTTAGAGAAATCTGGTAGATTAAGTATGGCCAGAAAAGGGAGACGGGGTTGTGACATCTGGCCCCAAGCTCCCAGGAAAGATTGTGCTTGTGGATTTGAAGGCCATCCAGGGTTTTGGTAAACACCATGGCCCTGTCCGGCATTATAAGGCCCTCCTCTAGGATGATTCATATAAGGTTGGTTGGGCATCATTCTAGCTGGAATGTTCTGTTGAGGGTTATAGAAACTGCCCCTAGTTGGATTAGATCTAGGTTGGGGGTTGCCCAAAGTGTGAAATTGACCTCCTCCAGGTTGGAAACTGAAGGATAGAGGGGGATTCACCGTGCCAAATGTATTGGTTGGAATCTGCGTTGAGGAGGTAGGATTATAGGATGAAACTTGAGCTGAAGCTTGTCCTTTAGGTTGACTATTCCACCCAAACGTAGGAATATTGGACCCAGGGTTAAAAGAAAGCATACCTCCCATATTAGGAGTCATTTGAGGGATGTGAGATCCTCCAAATGAAAAAGGAGTTTAAGGAGGTGTACTGCCCCCAATTCCAATGCTAGCATTAGGGCCAGCAACTGGGATGGAGTTCGAGAACTATGAGGTGAATTTAGGCATACCATAAGAAAATGAACTAGAATCCATAGGGATGGATTGAACATTGCAGCCCGGTGAGTGGCCAAGAGACCCAAATGGGTTTGAGGTGGTAGCATGAAAATTATCTATAGGTCGGGCCATAGTAATGATAGGTGCCTCCGGTACCACAACCATGGAGGTTACAGGAGTTGAAGGGGTTCCATTAACTATAGTGGGTATGGGAGTCGAAGGGCTCACAGAATTCTAAAGATGAGGTTCAGTACTAATCCTTGTAGAAACACAAGTCTGAATGGTGGATGTGTGTGTACGACTTATGATGACTCTATGCCTTTTATAAGGCAAGGAAAAAAAATCTGGTGGTAACTATAACAAGCAATGGGATCGACGGGGCGACTGGTCTGAATCCACGATGACTTAAGACTCTAAAGATAAAAATATATCCTAAGGCCAACTAGTAAGCAAAGAGAACACCATAAGTCAAATGACCAATATGCATGCAAACATGATAAAGTGGCTGAGTGGCCTCCCTCCCTAAAGAAGGTATGTCTCGTCCAAGAGGGACTTGAGACTCCCTGCTAAAGATCAGAGGTAACCAAATAAGTTATAGGGGCCCTTGTGGGCTTAACAACCAGTTGGTCAGATCCCCCCAGAGAGGTAATCCTCCATAAAGGTTGTATGTTTTCCAACCCCTATCTGACCCAGGGTACTAGCAGAATAACCCCTGCAAGTAACCTATGAGATACCTAATTCAAGCAACTAATAAACTATTGTATAACCGATGCACATGCGAGTAGTCGTAAATCTGGATCACCGTATGGGTAGAGTAGCAAATCCTAAAACCTTGAAAGAACTGCCTCTCATGGAGGTATGAGAACTAGCAATATCCCCAAATATGAATAAATCCACAGAAATATCTCTAACGATAGGCGAGTATCCATGGGATATCCCTTCAACTAACTTCGCACGACCTTATGATTAACTCCGGTGTGAGCGGAGACTCCTGATCTTACCAATTATAAAATGGACTTCTCAACTCCCTTTCTCAGACACATATGTTGATTTAATTGCCTTGGAGAAATTTACTCACAAAATCCTATTCCAAGGCACTAAATCCTAGGCTAGTTTGTGCAAACTAGAAAATTGAGTTGTTACTAATAAATTTTAAATTATAATGTTGATTTTATGGCCTTGATTACTCAAAAAGGTATATGGCGATGAAACCAATGGTGTTATGACTATGCAAGAAAGTAAATATGAAATTAATGAAAAGTCTAACTTTAACTTTTAATGTATGATATGCTCCTAAAAGTGATGCAATTTTCAAATTCAACTCTATGATTCAAAAGTAAAAAATGCAATCTTTCACCGTATGCACTAAGCTAATGATAAAAAACTCAAAAGACAAAAAATGACAAGCAATGCAAAATGCCTATATTTTTGTATTTTCAATATATCAAAACTGAAAATGCATGGACTGAAAAGTAACTTGATACATAGACCTACTGCGTATAAAAAATAGATAACTCAAGCACGATATCAAGAAATAAATCACCCAGCCCAATGTACAAGGACAATAAAAATGAAAATATGAAGAGAAAAACTTCGCCCAAAAATTCAACCAAAAGAGGGTTTCATGTCATCCCATAGGTACTCAACAGGCACTACAGAGACCTAAAAATGCTCAACAAGCTTCAAATCCCACCCAACAAACACCAGACCAAGCAAATAGGCAAGGAAAAAGGTGTACGTGACTGTTTGAGCATTGTACTCAACAAAGTAATTCATGTAGACCTTAAAAAATGCTCAACAAGCTCTCAAATCCCACCCAACAAACACTGCACTCAAGCAAATAGGTAAGGAAAGGTGTAATGCGGATCGCTTGAGCAAACAAAGCTTATATAATGCGAATTCAGTAAATGAGACAACCTATGTGTATATAACAAAGAATCACAGCTAAAAAGTGCATGCTACGCTTTGAAACAAGGCCGTGCAAGGGAGAAAGGCTAAAAAATCAGACCCACAAAGAATAGAAGTTGTCAAGCAATGACATGACAAGAACAACAATAGAAACAAGAGTAATCTAAGGAGAAAAGTACTTCAAAACCCTAATAAAGAAGATTCTCCCCAGTATGGTCACCAATTATGTTGCACGAAAGGAAAATCTCGCGGCTAGGGTGAACCAAAATAGATAGGAAGTGCTGAATGACTACATAAATCAACTCAATTCTAGCATATTCTATACAAAGTAATGTGCAAGAGAGATAATAAAGAGGCCTACCTCATCCAAATGTTCGATGATGTCCACCGTTGAACACTTGACCCAAAGCTTTATACCTGCAACAAGTTCTCAAAAAACAAGCAAAGTAAGCATATAGTGATGATATAATAGGTTAGCACATTAGATAACATAATCCATCAATATACAAAAAAAACGTGCCCATGGATCATAACACATATATTTGCAAGATGTCAATTGGATGGAAAAGGAGTATTTCTATTAATAAATGATTAGCAGAAGTGAAACATTATAGACTTCTGTGTCGGCACGGTTCGGAACCAAGAAACCGAGTTCCTTCCAACTGGGCCTCCACCACTTCAATCCTCCACTAAAGGAAATCTCATATAAGGGATACAAAGAGATTCTCCATCAATAAAGGAAGAGCTTGGAGGTTGAACACTGTGTTCAGACTTAAAGGAAAAAGGGATGCAGACTCAATAATGAAGTAATAATTTCTCCATAGTAACTTTTCTCTCAAAGTTGAATTCTCTCTTTCTTTTCCATAGCTTGGAATTGACTTCTTTATAGCCTTCAAAATGAAACTGAAGGGCTGAGTCAGAACTTTTCTAGTATGTTGAAGGCCAAGGATCGGAGATCTCTTGTCATGACATGGAAACCCAACATTTAATTTTGTTTTTCTAGCACAAATCCAGATGTACGCGGGTTGTAATGGAGTAGCCAATGTCTACGCTTGTTGTATAGCTTGCAAGGTGCGTACAAGTGGAAAAATATTTATTTTTGTCTCTGTATTTATGAATTAGGGAAGGTAATTCTACATGGGGGACTAGAATAAGGCCCTCTCTGCAAGATTGCATAGGGTGAGGCAAATATTTCTATAACACATTGAATTACATTCAATGGACAACTAGTCTAAACTAGGCCTAAATCTATATACCTTTCAGCCATTAAAGTCGACTCCACATGCAACCTGTACAAAGGCACATGGCTCAGATTTTCTTGAGCCTTACAACATTTAATTTCATTTAACTATATTAAAAAAATTTAATTTGGGTTCAAAATGAGAGGGTTGGTGCCTCTCTTTCCTTGGAATTTGTTCCTCCAAGTGCATTGATGTGTTGGCTTGCTGCAACTTGATGAGGTGGAGTGATGCTCCTACATCATACTCCCACACTGACAAAATCATGAAATCCTTCTCATGGCTCTCATGTTGCTGAGGTTGAGATCCTCCTAGGTCCCATATCTGAATTTGGAGCTATCCATCCGCTCCTATGCCTTGTTGTTGTTCTGCTGCTGCAGATTCTCCTCTAATCAGCTTCTCTATTATGTTGGCTACCTTCTCTATTAACTTCAACATCATCCTTCTGATTTATTCTATCACTATGTCTAATTGGTCTACTAGCTGGATCCTCCTTTGCAATCTGATCTGCTGCATCTCCTCTTCATCAGTTTCCAAATTGACATGTTGGATAAGTTGACTCTGCACTATTACCCTTTCCTCCAGGGTTTCCACTCCTTCACCCAAATCAATGGGAATATCAATATGATCTCCCATGTTGTTTCTATCTCCTGTGGCACTAGATTTCCACTCCACTACAGGTTCAAACTCTGCAACAACACTACTGATCTTTTGCTTATCCATATTCCCTGATAGTTTTCCTTCTGTCATCTCCTCTCCAACTTCATCCAGTTTCTCCACAGGTTGGAATTATTCTCCACTCTTCACAAATGCATCCCTCTCCCAGTCTTCTTATGTGCATGGATTTCTTAACCAATACTACAACATATTTATCTCCTTCTTCCCTTGAGTGAGCTTGTCATCTGAATGATCCTCTTCTTCTCTCATCTCCTCGACAGATGTCAATGCCTACTCTTGCTCCTCCTTGACATCCTTGGCTAGATGTCTCTCCTATGTTGCAACTTTAGCATGTGCACTAGCCACTATTGGGTTGCTTGGCAGGAATATGTTGATTCCTCTAATGATCAGAATGTACCTATGATCCTTCTCCTCT